>SRHC01003144.1:6193-16454 GCA_004794325.1 Pomacea maculata
AGTAGAGTCTGAGCTTTTAATTCTGTGCGTAAATGAACGAATACATCAGGGAGAATACACGGGAAAATTTAGGAATTGTTCCTCTTTCGATTACTTCCCTTTAAAGCCTGAAAAATTCAATCAATCAGGTATGTTGTTATGTTTGAAAGTAGGCGAAGTTTTGGTTGATTAAGCGCCATATTGAAATTCATTGCTGATTATTCAATTGGACGTGGATTTGTACTAAAACAACCGAAAATTAGAAGAAAACAGTAAGTAATATCTAAATGCAAATGTATATTCGAATAAAATATATGCCTGTTTTGTGATTTTGTGTGTTTATATATATATATTTTATAAATTTTTTTCTTAATGCCAAACTTTAGACCGACTTTCTGATTTGGGAATTCTGGCTCCTTTACAGTTACAATCTTTCAGTTGATTTTACTACAAGAAAACAAAACGCATATTTGTTAAAATTTACACCACATAAATGTATTTAAAATGCTCTTTAAAACAGAGTATCACAGATAGTTGGGGTTTTTTTTTGGTAGATTAATAAATATAAATTTTTAAAAATACTGGTCAAAATTTCATTCACGGGCTTTTGCCACTGTGTAAACAAATGTGTTGCGGGTTACCACAGCCGCATAAGGTCTGTGCTAAAACACCGACAGTTTGAGGAATGTATGATGGAAATAAATTAGATAAAAAATAATGATGGGAGGAAAATAGAGGGATTCATTTACGAAGCTTAAAATATCACATAATAATAAATAATAAAGGAAGTGACCTTTCTGACCTCTCTTCTTGATCTCTCTTCCTGTCTTTTTCTTTCTCCTCTTTTTTCTTTTTTACAAGGTCATCATATTCATTGGGTGCGAGTGGATTGTATTCATCCGTCACCCCAGTAAATGAGGGAATAGCATCAGATGCAATGAATGGAGCTGCAGTCGCACCAACTGCCACATTTGCTGCTGGGGCAGATGAAGTAGGGTGTCTCTCAATCTGTAAGGAAGGTGAACTATGTAAATGAAATTCTCACAGCAACACAAAAAAATGTGTTTTCAATTCATTATGTCCTTGATCTCAATATGCAGAAATTGACTCCAGATAAAAACTTAGCAATTCTTCATGTGATCATCACTTCTTTAAACTGTACTCTTACATTTAAATCAGATGAGATGTCTAATGATATTAAGTGTAGTAACATTTAGCAAAGACAATTAGCAAAGATCGAAGGGAAAAAAGCCAACAAAAGTTTAAAAAAAATAGAGGGAATGACTCCATCTTTTTCTGATGTCTTACTCGGCCAGTGTGAAGGTTGAATGAGATTGGACCATCATCAGAATGTCGTTTAAGGTCTACAACTGGTGCCAGTACACTTGATCGCTGCTTCTGCTTGTTAACACACATACAGTCTTATCATCTTTGCATATCTATATTCTGAAAACAAAATCTTGATCCTCATGCATTTTAAAATAATAAATTGCAAAAATGGTATCTATGTTCTGAAGCTTCAATTTTTACTTGAAGCAATGCTTGCAGTGAATGTTATATTATTCTCTTTTACTAAAAATGAAAAAAAAAAAAAGCCAACTAAAATGCTGCAAACAACCAGCAATACTAAGCTGAACAAATGCTCTATAAATTACCTTTGACTGTAAAAGAGCTGCTTTCTTGGCCTGCAGCTGTGACTGTAACAGCTTATAACCAGGTGACCATCCAGCTGTGATCATTCAATTGAACATGAGTCAACTTTATCGATGAAAGTAAATCATAAACTGACAACTATTACATTGGAATAAGTTTATTATTCCATTCTTCACTTGCATACACTGTAGTAAGAATAGTAAAGATCACCTTCAGATTTTAAGAGTAATATGAAGCTGAAGGAAAAAAAAAGTTCTAGTCTCCGCAAATAATAAATCTTGTGAAAGTAAATAATGAGTTGAAGGCAAAATCTTAAGCAGTGATACAGATGCAGAAACTTGGCTTAAACTACTTAGTTTTAAGAAATCAGTAGTATATATCAGTATTAGCTGATCTTAGACATGCAATTGCAAACGGATTTTATAAGCATGCTAAAGCATTGCAGCTTTTTAGTGAAACATGAAATGCATTCTAGAATAAAGAAGCAGAATTAGTGAGGGCTTCATCATCGAAACACTAATCACTAGATGTTTGTGTACAGATCTCTCTTCAAAATGACTGCAGCAATCCTTTTTCAATGCTGTAACTTTATATGTAAAATGGCAAGCCTGATTCAGTGTGATTTACACTAGAATTCCTTCGTCTTTAATAGTTCTAAGCCACCGGAAAACAGCTAAAATGTCTCTTAGGTAAACTTTTACTAAATATTTTAGACTACACTGTAGTCCCAACACTGATTCATATAATCCTGTAATTTTTATAAAGTATACATTTTACTGGACTAAAATATGTTCTTGTATTGATAACACTTACGGACTGCTTTGGTTCCCCCACTACTTTCTTTGTTATCGAAGTCTAACCCATCGTAGAGGGACATCTTCTGCCGTTTCTGTTCTAGCTCACAGGATGACGTTCGTAATCAGAACAAAGCTGAAAATATTTGCAGATAACTCAAATTAAACCCCCAAATTCCCTTGTCAACACTTATGCTCATAATTTAGAAAATGTATCAGTTATGCCGAAAGTAAATTGTACGAGATAAGTATTTATACGAACATATCAGACAAAACTAAGAGAGGGATGAGAAAACACAATTACAATGTATCACAAACTTAAGGCGTAACCCTCTGATTCATCAATGTTTTCCTTTATGTATGTTCTTCAATCACTTGCAATCAGACACTTAATTCATACCAAGTTACTTCGCCGTAAAACGAAATCGTCGACCGGAAGCACACTTGCGTTTCCTTTCTGTTTCCGGTAGCATTAGCCGCGAGTACAAGCCGTTGCGAAGGATGCCGAACATTGATCAAATTGTCCCAAAATCGAAAAAGTCAGATCGACCTAAGCCTTAAAGATGAATAGAATTTATGACAAAGACGTTATTAAAGAGAAAATCTTGTTTATGTACGATAATGAGGTTTGTTCTCTGGATATGCAGTGCCAGGTGGCCTTTTTAAAGTATAATTTAGTTGCTGAGCTTGTCTGATATGACTGTTAGCAATATTTGACGTAAACAGTTACTTGAAGAAACATCCTGATAGAGTAGCAAGGGAAAATTCTTCCAAGAAAAGGGACCGGCATACCCAAAGGCTCATTGAACAAAAGTGTGCTGCGGAAAATGTGGAGTTAGATTCTGTGTGTGGGATGGAGTCTAGATGGTGAAGAAGAGTACGTAGCACAGTGGTGGACTGTTGTCAACGGTATGGCAGGACAGATATGCCAGACGGAGAGCTGTGTCTGTCAGCATTACTCCTTACACCACACAACATAATGCTAGTCTCATTTTTCAACCTTTTTTTTTTTTCTTTTCACTCATCTATTTCTTGTGGATATATAGTTGTGGTCATAGTCTATTGACTAGTCCCCATGCATGTCTTCCTCTTCAGATTTATGAGACTCTCCATCCTTACTCTTCATTCCTTGATTACTCTTTGTGTCTTTTATGCTTCTTTTTTATTGTCTCCATGGTTGTTTCTCCTTCCATCCTTCATATGCTGTTCATGTCTCCTTAAGCGCTAAGCATGTTCCTGCGTGTGATCATGTGCTATATAAATCACACATTTTATTATTATTACTGTGATGGTGATGGTAGGGTTAGGACAGACAATAGTGACGAGTATGATATTCGCTAAGCCAGTCAAAGCTAGATTACATGCTCTTAAAGCTTAGAAGAAAAAAAAAAAAAGACAAAAGAGAAAAAAAAGATTAGAAATGAGGTAATAACTTCTTCAGCTCATTAGCATCGTGTTTCGGAGTGAATGCACAATGTCTGTCTTGAGGCAGTTTGGAACAATTCCAATAGACAAGCAAGAGCTTACGATGTCAGCTTATTAGATGGTCTGATTATAATCCTGTCCAGAATATTTCCATAGAAATGAAGGGGAAAAAAAGGATCAAGTCATATGTCATTACAATTTTAATATGTTCTCTCTCTCTTTCAAACACACGCGCACACAGTTGTTCAAAACAAGGATTGTATCAAATGTCTTTGTAGATAAGATCATATTTTGGCACATCACGTGGATCTAAGGGACTTCTGACCATCAGCTTCCCTTTCATGGCTCCTCTGTAAATCACTTCAACCACATCAATGAAGTCCTGTTTTCGTTTGAAGCTTCCAATGAACTTTGTATGATCCGGTCTTCTGAAAAAACACACACATAATACTGGCATGCATATAAATTTCATATACAAGTATACTTTCATCATCTGACCTAAACGGCGCAAGAATTACTGATCTCCATCTTCTTTTTCTTTTCATTCATCTTTGCCAGTGTTTTTTTTTTCCGATTGTGACATCAACTGTTCATTTGTGTTTCCCTTTTGCTGTGTGCTTCATGATCATTTTTTAATGCCTGTTAGCTTTTTTGTTTTTGAATCCACAGCCATGTCTTTGCAATAATCTGTATTTCACTACAAATTTTACGATTTCTCATCTGCAACCACTTTGCTACATTTCAGATTCTGGATCTACATGTCTCAGCAACATACAGACTTAAACCATCTAAAGCCGTTATCATAAAGTAAGGTAAAATCAACAATGTAAGGAAACATGCAATTAACTGTCTTCAAGAAATTAAAAGACAATATTAAATCTAATCATAACTGACCCTCAGGCCATGCAGACAGAAACTGTGTGAAACTGTAGCAACAGAACTCCTGGCATTGTCATTAAGTTTGGGGATAAATATGATAGACACTAGCTTTCATTTAGATGTCATTCATATAGACTGTATCATTAAATGTAACTATTTTGAATATTTAATTTTACATACCCCCAGTCAACTTTCATGTGCTGTCCATTAAAAAAGAAGATGGTGGCAGGGATCAGTGTGATATCGAAATACTCAGTGTACTCTCGAACACTGTCAACATCCACACAGTATATTGCAGCCATCTTTGCCAACTCTGCAGATGTCTTGGACAACTAGAGAAAGAACACTTATTAATAAAACATGCCCAAAAGAAAACTTTGTGCAGACAATTATTCAATACCTTCTTTTAAATGCACAAGTTCAGAATAAAATATTTTAGAAAACTATGACAGCATTGGAGCCAGTAGATATTATATGCTCTGTTCTGTGACTATTCAGAGTTTTTATTCATTATATGTAGCGTTTTATTCTGAAGAAAAGTATCTTTGATATTCTCTATGACAATATTTTAAGTTGCCAGGCACTGACAGATTATAATCGGTGTTTGCTAGAATTGCAAAAGCTTCCAGTTTTCATTCAATTACTAATAAATAGAATGAATTTGAGAAAGGACAGCAGCAACTAAAGAACTCCGAGAACTGACTAAAAGACACACCACAAGCACAAGTTTATGATAAATCTGGTTAAAAGTACAGCCAACACTCACGCCGTCATCATGAACATAAAGACTGGAAGGAAATGAGGTTTTCAAGTACTTTGGATCAAGCTTTATATAAAAAGATTGCAAATAAACAACAGAGGTCATGATAAGACTGACACAAGGCAGAGATCAAGGAGTCAGCCCACGTTTTTGACTCACGTAGATCCAGACTCTAAAGTAAGTGGAGAAAATGTAGCAAGGAAAATGATCCGTGTAGCAGAAAGTGAGATTTGAGTGAATCCAGCAAACTAAAGAAACAAGGAAAAATAAAACCGGAGTCAACATGGCACAGACATGACGTTACAGATCGTTAGTTGATGAAAAAGAAAACAATAGCCCGCAGGTATAGAAAAATAGTCCAGAAGAAAGGCAGACAGGGAACAGAAAGCTCAGATCAACAGTACTCATGAGATCAGAAGCAGGTTAGGCAGATATGATTGAGCCCAATTCTCCACTTACAATATCATCTAACTGAAGACAAGCAGAGTCATTATCTCTACCAAAGCGAAGGACAAGAACCAGATCTTCAGTTGATTTGATCACAGTATCAACTTCCATTTTAGAAGAAAGCTTTGGAAGAAGAAAGCTCATTTTCAGTTTTATTGCGGATGTAGCCGTCTGCAATGGATTTGTCTTAGAGTTATACACCTTGATCGCTTATATTCTAACAAAAATGTGAAAAGTTACATTTACATCTAAACTAATTAAAATATAATCCAAATAAATATTTGTATATAATTATTATATCTGTTTTATCTGTACCTAAGTATGTTTTAAGTTTGTTAGTAATATACTTTTTAAACGTCTTTAGTGACATCATGGCAGTACATGTATCTCCGAGAGAAGATTTCAAACAACGATGTAATGTTGACGATGTGTAGATTCATCTGTAGATGTTTGTTTCATTTGAAAAAAGTATTATAAAGTAAAATGTAAGTATGGAAATGATATGAACGGAAAGTAACACATGTGAACTGTGGTGAATGTTGGTATTAGAAGTAACATTAAATTTTAGTGGAGAAATGGTTGTTTTTAAGAGATTACGAAAACCGATGCAACCCAGCCTAGGCCTTCGAAAAATTTCCCTTGTTGATATTATACCTTCGTGTCCTTAGTCTTGTCTGATCCAAGAGGACTCAAAGACATTTATAAGATTTTACGTTGCTTAAGCGTTTTAACTAATAATAGTATATATAGCTGTCCGTGGAATCATGAGAATCAGTTCAAAAATCAACACAGCTTGTCAATAAATGCACGACCTGCTTCACAATATTATAAAATCCTTGTTTCAGGTTTTTACAGCATCAGAGTTGTCAGTCTTGTTGTTAACACATATCACTACTATGGATGATACATTCACCCAAAGTTATGAGCATGTTCAAAAGAAAAGACGTATACATAGAGGATTAGAAGAATGTGTAGCATACAGTCAGTCAGAAGAAGGAACTGCAACGCTGCGACAGCCTTTGGCAGCATCAGCTAAGAAGCAATTGCCAAGCAGAAATCTTTATCCAGTTCATCGAAGGCATAAAAAATTTCAAACCCAAGTAAACTTATCACCATCTAAAATTCAAATCCCTGGCCAGATTCCTCCATGTACTTTAAATGATAGAACTACAGAAGAGGCAAATCAGCTGTTGCAGAGGTTAACTGGGAATATGCAGATGAAAACCGAGGATGTGGATTTTGAAGACAGGGATTTTTTTAGCTCAGATAGTGAACTTAATGAACCAAGTAAAGGAAAATTGAGTAAAAGTAGTGACAATGACAAACACATCTTGAAAAAACTAGGTGGATTCACAACAGCCAGCAGTGTATACAGTCAACCAAGTACACACTGGACCAGTTGTCTTGCAAGCTCCTCTTCTCCTACCCCCACAAATTTCAAGTTTTTAGACTTCAGTGCTTCAAGTTCACAATTTACAAACTTTGCACCATGTACAAAGAAGTCAAAGATTCCTCCTGGTCAGAGATCAATCAAACAGTTTATGACTCCTGTTTCACAAAGCAGTGCTGGAGTACACAAAAGTAACATTGTGTCAAGTCATACAAATTCAGTGCAGTTCACCAGTCCAAGTCAAAAGCAAACTCTCCCTGGCACCTCTAAAGAATTAACTTGTAGCATGTCAACAGAAACATTCTCCTCTGTCAAGAATGAGTCTGACATTGTGTATATAATCAGCAGCGATGACAGTACAGATGGCTTAGATAAGAAGAAGAATGACAAAATGTTGAAGTTCAGCAGGCAGCAGAGTTCTGATAGGGACTCTACTGATGTTGCTGAAAAATTATCTTGTGAGACAAGAAAAGGAAAAAGGTCTAGAAAGACAAAAACTCGGAAATGGATTAAAGAATCTAGAACACCAGGCTGCAGGAAGACACAGAGAAAATCTAACACAAAAACAAGTTTTACTGGATCATGCACATCTTATTCTGCTAGGCAACTGCAAGAGCAATTTGTTACAGTCACACCATCCACAAGTAGAGATTTTCTTGCTACTGATGAAGATGACTTTGAATCTTGTCCCACTCCAAACAAGCCAGTTATGAAAAGTACAGTTGAAGTTGGGAAAACCTATGGCCTGCTGGGGGAAAGTAAAGTGGAGGTTGAGGCAGTGAACTACTTTCAGCAGCTACCACTAGATGTAGTGGAAAATATTTTCTGCCGCCTTCCTATGCTTGATCTTCTTCTCAATACCAATCGAGTGTGCCTTTACTGGAATGATGTCATCTCGAACTCCAAGGTATGAGGTTATATTATTTAAAATTACTTTAAAATAACTCAGATTATTTCCCTTTTATCTTATGCTCCCTTGGTTCATTCTACTTGAGAGATGGTTCATTTTTGTGATGGGATGAGGTGAAGTGTCCTAATGAACCATTCTATGATCACCTTCATCATGGTTTTCACTGTGATCACTTCTTTATGCTATATTGTTCGTGAGGAAAACATTTTAAAATGTGCTTTGTTTTTATTTCTTTTTTCAATAAACCACTGTGTCAGTATGTGAGCACGAATGCATGCATGTTTAGTTAGAAGGCAGGGTGCTGTTTTGTGAATGATATAAAACTGAGGAAAATATTTAGAACTTTTAGCTAAGTGCTTTTTGTTTGTTTGTTGTGTGTTTTTTTTTTTTTTGCTTTTTTTTTCATTTTGCATGCATGCTGGCTAATACACTGATTGTTTGCTCCTGGTCAGTTTATTTACTGGAAAAAGCTGTACCATCGACTGAAGAAGGATGTGACAGATGCTAGAAACACCATTGAGAATCTGTTGAAACAAAATGACATGTGTTTACCTTCTATTCGGCTTGTTAGTCTCATCAGGTATGGTTGTACGTGTGTGGATACTTGTATGCTTGGATGCATGTATGCTTAGCTAGTGTATGCTCTGACAGATATGTGATGCATACTGTATAAAGGTGCAGTGAAGAGTGTCTTTTAGTGCAAGTATTATGAATCTCTATGTAGTAAAATAAACAGTTCTGAACTTGATGCCATGAAATTATAATATGCACATAATTTGGATGCATGTTAGTAACTTCTCAACTTTCTGTTCTTTTCTACATTTCAGAGTGTGGTGAAGTACTTTAAAAAAAAAAAAGCTTTTGTTGAGTTTGTAATTATGCTCGACCCTCTCAAGAGATTTCACTTTAGCTTAGAGCTATTGTTTACATATTTTTTCCATTATTAACAAATAATAAACATTTCACAAGGGTGAACAACCAGGTACTCCCTTAAAGTTAGCACACATTTCCATCACCACACATCATTACAATTCTTATTCATCCATCTCTAGATAATAATACAAAAATACACAAACCATATATTACAATTCTTTTTCATTCATCTGTAGATAATAATGTAAAAAGTGCTTGACCTCAATTAGATGAGATTGCAGCAGGTATGTTTCAGAGGCTTCAGTGTTATGCATCTAACAAACGTGGCAATCACCCTCTGAATGCCATGCCACAACAGAGGTTTCCCCATTCCCACATTTAGTGAATATACTGGTCACTCGGAGTCTGAGAATTTTTTGTTTATTCATACTCTCCTTTGATAGTATAGATCTTCCCTTCTTAAACAGCGTTTCATGTTATGTCAAATTTGGGTCTGGCACAGACTGGTCCTTGACAGTGTTCTGATGTTTCGACTTTAGCAGATTTGATGTTTTTCACCAGGTATATGAAAATCTTCAAGCCATTATGCAAAGAGAACAACTTAAGTGAACTTCTGCAACAGCATCCAAAATATACTTCTGCTGTCATCTTATTGAAAGAAATTGCCCCAGACTGCTTTCATGACAAGGTTAATGAGATCTTTCTTTATTCTTTCCTGTTTATCTGTCTAACTTTCTCATCTTTTTCCTTTCTTCCTTCTACAAAACTAATCAATCAGTGAAATTTACTATAAATGCGAAGATATTATGTAATGCATTAGTTCTCAAAGTGTGGACCACTTGTGTGCTGCACACATAAGTCAGGTAGTCCGCAGCTAACAGCCATGTCAGCAAAGTGATGTTTAAATTGCCAGATACACTAATTAGTCCAGTACTGATATCACACAGACGCCAGTGTCGAGGAAGCTACACGGCAGCCTGGAGGACCTGCGGCGCACAGCATCATTTGTGCAGGAGGCAGGCGTGTCCATTTGAGTGATCGACGAAGAAGAAGAAGAAGATATCACACGAGTTTTAATTTTATCGATGCCTTACTGCTCATTTGCATAAAATGCTTACTTACCAAGTCTCTATGTCACAGCACGAGCATTG
>SRHC01003144.1:16843-39371 GCA_004794325.1 Pomacea maculata
AGTACTGATATCACACGAGTTTTAATTTTATCGATGCCTTACTGCTCATTTGCATAAAACGCTCACTTACCAAGTCTCTATGTCACAGCACGAGCATTGTTTCATTTAACTGCTTCATCCGTTACCCCTTAGTAGTGCAGTGCATTTTCTTATTTTTAATTTCTATGTGTACTTTGCAAAGTATGTAATTTTATGTAAAATTGTTAGTATACTACTGTACCAAAAGTACATTTAATTTTGAATTGTAATGAAACAAATGCGGCAATTTAAATTTAAAATTCACGATACAGTGATTTTAGGCCTTGGTGGTCTGCCATATTTTTTACTTTAGTAAAGTGATCCGCTGTCCAAAATACTTTGAGAACCACTGATGTAATGCACGTAAGAATAGTCGAGATACTTTTGATATAATAATGAAGAAATATCAATAGATTATAGAATACAAAATTGTCTGACTTTGAGGTTGAATGTTAAACTGACTACTTAAAGGAACCCAACCCCTGGAGTCTGATCACAGCACTTGCTATGGTAGCCACTTCCGTCAGAGAAACTACACTTGTGCTGCAGCTTTCGACATCTCCAAGGGCACATGTGCAATGTACAGACATAATAGAGTGTTTCTACTGCATCGCCACATTTCTTTTGGCATTTCAGAAGTGTTCAAGTCACAACTGTGCTGCAAGAGTTGACACTGAACAAGGGTTCGTTTTGTAGAAGCTTATTTCTTAGTGGGGAATGACATAAATTGTTTTAATGTTTTTAAATTATCCATGCTTCTTTCAGATCTATTTTCTTCTTTAAATCTATAATAAAATTGTACAGAATTACTAACAAAAGTACAGAATCATTACTATGACATTTTTGACAGCTCTCTGGCAGAGCATTACATAACAGTGTAGTTTTGGCCTTGGTTTTTGCTTTTTAATTTACAAAGTACAGATCAGTAAAGTTCAATATAGTGGAAAAAAATAGGGTAACTCAGACATTGTAATGCAATTGTGAAAACATGGTTTTGTCATAGTTGTGTTGCTATTAATGCTATTAATCATCTACGCCTTATGGATGTACAGATTTGTTTTTGTCTATGCGCTCTGCTAGCAGTATATTCTTTTTCAAGTTCTTGGTTAATGATGGGACTATCTGTAGGTTAGAAAAAAAAGGTTGGTTCTACGGTCTAAAAATAAAATATCCTACATAACAATTGGTTTTTCAGCATCACTTGTATTCAGATGAGTAAACTGAAGAACTGGTCAGCATTGAGTGCCATGCACTATCACCTGTTTTATGCACTTTACCTGTTTGAGAACTTGTCAATATCCAACCATTCCATGCTTCAGTCTGCAATGAACAGCTCCTCCGGACAGCAGAGCATTATACGCTACAGGTAAGCAATACTTTACCTTTGATTGATTGTGGATTTACCACGGATTAACTTTGTAGCATTGTAAGGTGTGAATCAGTTACAACTGACAGCTGTCAACACCTGTCTCAAGTGTTTGAAAGGCCATGTCCAGGTCAATGTGATCCATAGTGTAAAAAACTTGGGATCCAAGCATTTTACGTGGCTTAAGTGCATTCACAGATTACTGGACTGGGGCTTAATGGCCCTACACTGTAGTTCAAAGTATCTTGATTTCTAAACAGTCCAGCTCTGGAATTTGATATCATGAATTTTCACTTCCCTATGAATGATGATGGGCAATGGGCAATAAAAAACTTGTGGTCCCATGATTATTTGTAACTTTTTTATTAACTACTCTGTGTGTATGTTTTTGTGTGTGTGTGTGTTTGTTGATTTCACTGTGTGTTGATAAAGTATGTTAGCATCTAGCCTCACAGGAAGTACAGGTAGTCCTCGACTTACGACGGGGATCCGTTCCTAACGCGGCGTCGTAAACCGAATTTCGACGTAAGTCGGATCATACGTTCATACTGTACTGTACCATCACAATAACAGTACAGTACTACAAACACTTAGCCTATCCTAACACAGTACGCTACATAATTATCAATAAACATAAGTACAGTAAAATATTGTAGTACAGTACGTTTAATAATGAAATATTGTACTGTAAGTGCTGTAACAGTAATAAACAGTGTTAGGTCAGGCAGACGTTACCAACACAAGTCTGTCTCATCCACGTTGAACACTTGTTGAGCACAGTAACCACCCTCCTCAATTATCTTAGCCAATGCATTAGGAAACTCAGTTGCTGCTTTCTCGTCAGCACTATAGCAGCTTCACCTTGCACTTTAATGTTATGGAAATGGGCACGATCCTTAAACCTTACAAACCAACCCCTACTCGCCACAAATTCTTCACTTTCACTTCCTTCCCCCTTTTCTCTTTTCATCGCCTCAAACAGTCGCCTAGCCTTCTCCTGAATAACCACAAAACTCACAGGGATACGGCGTTGATTTTGGTCTTGCAACCAAAGCGCCAATAATCTGTCCATCTCAATAATGAGCCCACTATACGTTGCTTTGTAATCACTGTCGCTGTAAGTGGGAATGAGTGTCGTAAGCACGAAACGACGTAACTCGAGACCGTCGTAACCCGAGGACTACCTTTAATGTACACATTTATTTCTAAGTTCTTTAGAGAGAATGATTGTTTCTTTGACTGGTATCAATGGGTTTATTACGTCTCCATCTTTTTGAAAACTTGTGGTTGTGTACAGTCAAGATGAAACAAAAGTGCGTCTCACCCATGAACAAGTGCGCATAATAAGGTTCACTCCTGGACCTGGAGACATTGTGAAGATCATTGCTTTTGCAGGTCGGTGAGATTGGTAAATGCTTCATAATCATGGTATTGCTTGTGTAATATGATCAGAGCTTCATGATAGCTAATATATAAAGAACTATACGGACAAAAGGTGGAACCAGATTTGAAGACACAAGCAGGAATGTTAAGACTAATGTAGATGTTTCATAGGCTTGCAAACTGTTCATTTCGTGAAAGGGTATAAAGTCATATATATCTAACAGAATCTTTATTGTGTGACAAAAGAAAATGAGATGATAATAATGCACTGGATGAAGTTGATAAACATCTTTCTTTTATTCTCTTCACTGTGTTCTTGGAATGCTGTCTTATTAGGAGGCTTCAAACATCAAGAGATTTTCAGGGATAGTAATGTGAAGGTATATATATATGAGGTCTTGCAGTCTTCTGCACATTTTCATCGATGTATTAGCAGATTTGTAAAACTTTGCCCTTTTTTTTCATTGTAAGTTCAAATATATTTTCAGGCACAGGCAAGACCACAACTTTGGTTCGATATTCTCAGATGAGACCAAACCTTCGATTTCTGCTTATTGTTTTTAACAGGTGGGTACAGAACAGAACGACAAAAATAAATTATCCCTGTTGGTTCATAAGTTTATAATGCTGAAATGTCCATAGTGCACAACTGTGTCAGTATTGACAGCTGGATTGAGAAATGTTTTTTGGGTCCAGTCTGCAAAATCCACTAATGATATTACAGACTAAATAGACATCATTATGTGATGGATTGCTATTTTGTGGTTAATGGTTTATAACACAAAATGTATGACAAGCATATTATTTATATAATATAAATACATAAAATGTGTATCATTTTAGAGGGGCCTTTTTTGGAATGAGAAGAGATAATGAAGGTTTGTTTTTCTTGGTTTTTTGGGGGGGTTTTTTTGGTCATTTTGCACGCATGTGTGTGTGTGCGGGCTCGCACATACAATTACATACATTGCCACATAATCAAGTTTGGGGATGAGAGCATAGAGAATGTGTATGTGAGCATATTGTGATGCATATACTCATGTTTAAGCATCTGGATGTGGACTGTGAATGTATAGACATGCTGCATTACAGATCTGTCTGTGAGCATGCCCAGAAGTGTTTTCCTGCTAATGTTACCTGCAAAACAGCACACAGTCTGGCATACGCTGCAGTCGGCAAAAGGTAAGATGCCTTTTCGTAATGAATGCCGGAGCTTAAATCTCTGTAATGAGCATTCACTTATCATCAAACTACCGTACAACGGTTGTGTAGAGTCACAAAGCTCATGCTGTTGCCTAGGGTAAGCAAATGGGATTTTTCTCTTATGCATTTGAATTTGGAGAGAGTAGGACAGAAGTGTTTGAGTGACAGTAGGGACCAGAGTGGGATGATGCTGTTTAGGGAAGATCATTGACATTAATATTCTAAGCTACACGAAGTTCGTGCAAGAGTGGACAACCAATATGTGCCTCACTCATCACCATTTGCAGCAGAACCTGGATGTATCCGTGTAAAATAAATGTAGTTTCCAAAGTCCTGTTTTCTTACTAATTTTGTCTGTTTGGGTTCCTTGCTTTTACATGGCACAGCTAATGACATTATACAGATCAATATTTGGTTTCATGATGTATCATATGATAATATGTCATCCTACTATTTTGACTAAAGAAATATGTGTGTGTGTGCAGGTATCAGGCAGCAAAAAAACTGAATATAGGCAGTCTAAAGGTGTTTTATGTTGCCATGTCACTTCCAGAACAAACGGAAAAGAGTCAGAAAGAAAATTATTTTGTTCGTGGAAAAATGGTACTGAAAACCATTAATAATTTTTGTGCTTCATCTGATGAGGAAATCAGTGTATACCATACTCCAGCAACACAGATATGTGAAACGACTGGCCTCTTTGAGCCTGTCCCTTTTCATGTTAGGCAGGTAAGCACACAATCTGATAATATTAATAATTATTATTAACAACAATAATAGTGGGCATTCATGATGCCCTTGATGGGAAAGCTTATGGCATTTTCAGTGTCCTTACCTACCCACTTTCACCCTACCTACCCACCCACACGCATACATCATACACAAACTCATTATACCGTATGGTATATACGCTTGCATCCATCTGATCATCTGACCCAAAGAATATCTCATACAGTCACACATAAACTTTATTAAAGCAGTTTTGAGAACTAATGAAGATTACAACCTAATCAGGGCGATCAAACTCAAGATGATGTGTAACAGTGTGTGTATGTGATGACTTATTTCTGTTCAGTCAGTAAGATCACAACAAGGCTTTAAATGCTTTTCCAAACCTGTATGCAGCAATATGCCAGAGATGCAGAGTACTACTGGAATCGGATGAAGGATCTACAGGACACAAGAGTGCGGATGACACATGATGGATATATGAAGTTGTATCAGTTGAGTAAACCAAAACTTTCTGGATATGATGTCATTCTTGTGGATGAGGCTCAGGACTTGACGCCTGGTACGTAACGAGTGTTGATTTGATATACTCATTTTTTTGGTTTCAGTCTGTGTGTGTGTGTGAATTTAAATGCTTTTTTTTTTTTTAACAGTTTTTAGTCTGTACGATCATTGATTTTAACTTGCTGAACCTGGGCTACTTACTACTGTGCTGTTAATGGTCAGCTGATAAATACAGTTATGATTCAGGCCCATTGTTTGAAACAGTTCATAATGCCATTTTCATATGCACGCATTTAACAAGTGTTTGAGGAAACCTTCCCGGTTACTGCAGATCCATAAAGCAAAATTATTATGTTATTATTTTCACTGATTAATACTGTTATTTTGTGTGGCAGCCCTTATTGATATTCTGCATTGCCAGCATCAACCAAAGATATTTGTTGGTGATCCGCACCAGCAGATCTACTCCTTCCGTGGTGCTGTCAATGCTATGCAGCAAGTTCAACACTCACATATCTTTTATCTCACACAGGTACTTTTCAGAATTTGTTGTGTTAGGTTGTGAGAGAGAGAGAGAAGAAATATGTGTGAGTGTGTATGAAGACACAGCTTGACGAATGGGCA
This sequence comes from Pomacea maculata, assembly GCA_004794325.1. Lineage (NCBI taxonomy): Eukaryota > Metazoa > Mollusca > Gastropoda > Architaenioglossa > Ampullariidae > Pomacea > Pomacea maculata. Next base: position 22,671 of record SRHC01003144.1, read on the forward strand.
TTTTTGTTTGTTTTTGTTTTTTTTTGGAGAGGGGGACGCTGGGGTTTGGAATGAGGTTTTGTTTGGGTTAGCATAGCAATAGGGTTGGATCTTGTTCACTGTTAAGGTTAGAAGGAGGTTTGCTTTCTTTGGGGTTCAGAAACATTTTGTTGGCAGTGAGCATGAAAAAAAACCCAAAACTTTTAATGTTTATTTTTATATATTGAACCTAGATTCTCCAGGACTATGGGCTATCCTCAGTTTTCAAATATAGTTTTATCCCTGGTTTGCTGGATTGACTCATGAATGTGTGTGTGTTTGAGTGAGATTTAAATTTGCAAAGCATTTTACAAGTCTACAGATTGTATTCTTCTAAACAAACATACTTAAAAAGTGATTATAACATGTAAAAGGTGAGGCAAGCTTTAATCCAATTTTGAGATCATTTCACCCACAACGAATTTTTTTTGTTTTGTTTTCTTTCTTTTTTTCTTTAGTCTTTTCGGTTTGGTCCTGAGATTTCCCGAATGGCAGGCATTATTCTGGAAACAATGAAGGCTGAGAAAAAGACCATTGTAGGGCATGGAAAACCAGGTAGGTGTATCAAATGAAATTGTTTTGTTTGTTTTAAGTTTTATTGAAAGGTATTTCATTGAGAACTGTTTTAAATATCAGTGATGTTATGCCTTTGGATATCAGTTTCGTTGGGTTTTACACATCATGAATTTTATGTGAATATAATAGACACAAATGCTTGCTTTGAGTATGTTATACTGTTGTAATCATCATTGATGGATTGAAATGGTAACTGTTCTTCAGGAAGTGTAAATGGAGAACAAGTTGGCCAATTAGCAATCCTGTGTCGGACAAACTATACAGTCTTCAGTGAAGCAGTTCTTCTGTGTTTCTACTCTTCTGTACCATGTCGGGTGGCATTTGTTGGTGTAAGTGTTTTTTCTTCATACTTCATAAGATGACATGACTATCTGGAGATCACCCTTCGAGCTACTAAATTCTAGGGGATTGCTTCCTATTGGTCAGAATCGACCAATGAATAGGGAGAACACACACTTTTCCAACATCCCTTATCCTGCTCTACATGGGAAATCAAGGACAAACATCTTGTTTCTGAAGTTTTAAAGCGGTGTTTAGACCCCACAGATGGTCTAGAGTCATAACTATAAAGTGGTTGCAAAATGTCCTAGGATCTCGACATCGCTTTATAACTTTGGAAATAATAATCTTCTTAAGTAAGTTCCCCAACTTGCCTTAGGTGGTCCGGTTGTACAATGGTTAGCGTCTGTCACCAGTACAGTGAAGATTGGCTGTCCTAGCTTCAGCTCTCATCTCAGACGTGTTGCTCTTTCTTTGCATATGGCATCTGTTTCTGGGGCTGGCTGTCTTGCTGTGGTATAGCCTTAGCTTCTGGCTCCATCTAAAACACCTATTCCCCCCTCCCTGACTTGTCCTAGGTTACTCTTGCTTCATAACTATGGCCCCTGGTAAGTACTGGAAGACAGACATTTTTTTGCCAGATCATAGCCTTTCTTTGGCCCATTTTCTCAATACCAATTCCTTAAGAGGTTGTTGCAGGGTGCACATCTGTAACTTAGATAAATCTTACAAAATCCTTGTGTAATGTTCCTATAATTTGCAAATGCAGTAGTGTAGCAACGTATCAGTATCCTGTCCAGTTTTGTCATCCTTGTCTGTAAGTCATGTGTTTGTGAAGATGAACTGTCACCTAACAGACATGAGTGCAGATTGTCAGGTGTGTCTTTAGTGACTATTATACCTGCATTACAATGTCTTAAGCAGTTACTATGCCTTTGGAAATCTCCAAAATGATGTTGATCCTGTTTGTTGGTCACCCATTGTAAATATGATAGAGAACAGGAGGTGAAAGGTCTTATTATTCCTTCATTGTTTGTAGGGTTTGGAAGGGCTTGACTTCCTGACGCTGAAAGACATCTACAACCTGCTGCATCAGCCTGAAGGTAGCAGTAGTTATCAACTCCCTTAATGTGTGTGAATGATGTATGAGCAGCACAATTCTGAACTCTTTGAAGTTCGTCCACAGTTAAGGAAGTCAACAAGTAAAGAAAGGACATGTTAACTTTTAAAGTAACACACATAAAGAATGTTTAATATTTGTTTTTTAACTGGATAAAACATTCTTGGCAAAATGCCTTATATACTTATGATACATATTTGCAGTTCACCAATGGTTTCTCTCCTTTGCAATATTTGCAGGACAGAGAGACATAAAAAGCAAGTTCATAGCTCGTTTCGAGAATATGGCCAAGCTTGAGAAATATGCCCAGAAGACCACTGATAACGAGCTGCTTGGCAAGATCCGGATCGTTAAAACTTATGATCCAATTTTGCCCGCTTGTATGTCAAAGATAAGGGAGAAGACTGTCAGAGACCTTACACAAGCAGGTGCACACTTTCAAATTCTTTTTTTTTTCTTTTGAATGTTCTGGTGATTTGATGCCATTAAAATGTAAATTTCTTCACCAGATTGAGCATGCCAGCACAACTGTGTATGCATATGTGTGTGTGAATCACAAGTTTGTGTCGTATTAATGCATGTGCGTATATACATGTATATACATATGAGGTATATAGTATTATAAAAATAAGTGTATCTTTTTATTATATAATTTTTTTAATTTAATGAATATCTTATGTCAGATTCATATTCGAACAGGTTTTTAGAATATTTACTTCATTCCAAGCATGTGTCTCCAACCATCCAGATTGCTATTGCTGAATGTGTAATTAGATTTTTTGTGTAGTTCATGCATTCACATAAGTGCGAAAAATGTACTCTTTTGCAATTGTCAATAACACTATGGATGAGAACTTTTATTTCTGACTGCAGATGTAGTGCTGAGCACAGTTCACAAAGCTAAAGGACTAGAGTTTTCAACTGTGAAAATTACTGATGACTTCATTGAATCGAGGGCTGACGTAGTATGTAAGTCAGCACACTAATTGATGTCAGCATAATCAGTTTTCTCTCTGCTAGCTAAGTGTATGACTCCTTCCTACTTGAGTTTAGTTGATGAAGTTAGTTTATGTACACCAGTTTTAGGGTTCCTTTTGATTCAGATTCCTAAAGTGCATGGTAAATAAGGAACTGTTGTCTGTATCCATTGAATTTTCCTGATTTTAAACCACAGAAGCATAGAGAAGAAATTAATAAATTCTTACTGAGTGCTAAAATAATAGAAAATGAAGGAGGGTTGGAAATTAAGAGAGTGTATATGTAGACTGACTTGATATCTTAAATGCTTTGACCACACTTAACAGATGATGTGACCTGCTACAATCAGAACACCAGCTGTTGGTGCTGTTACTACCCCTGTTTCCTACACTGTTTTGATTAAACAAACAACAGAGTAAAAAAAACCCACCACAATATATATATTTAGGATCTAATAGCACAAAAAGAAGGAAAAGAAAGGGTTTTTAAAGAAAATGATATTTTAAAAAAATTCTTTTGGTTTCATTGTCCAACATTTCTGGTTTTCTACGTGTGGAGAAATAGAAGCCATTGTTGTCAGTTACCAAGACCAAACAGCATTTGAGAACACTATGAGAAATTTCAATGAAATGTGCTGTTATATTTTTGTTAAAATATCATCATAAAGTAATCACCACCTAATGACAAAATTTGCTGATTTTTACAGGGACAAGAATTCCATCCCTGGAGCTGCCTATTGAGGAAGTAAATTTGCTGTACGTGGCTGTGACTCGGGCAAAGCATGCATTGATGATGTCAAATCTGCTCTATACTCTTTTCACCTATGGTGGGGTAAGCTTTATTTCTATTTAATCACTTTGTAACATTTACTTACTTTTATTACTTTTTGCCCTATAACATTTCAGTCTTTATACACCATTCATTGATTTATTCATTCTTCATTCATTCTTCTTTCTTTATTCATTTTTCATTCTTTTATTTATTCATTCTTCATTCATTCCTTGACTGGTACCATTTGTGAAGGAAAGCGCACTGTGGCAGCTTGCACAGCATGATGATCGCTCAGGAATACAAAGTCCGACCAAGACATTGGGGTTCTAACATAAGGAAAATTTCTTTTATTTCTTGTTTTCTTTCTTGTGAAGATCTAACACACCAAAACACTTAGAATTTGAAATGTTTCGTTCTTCCAATACAAAAAAAGAGATGTCAGCCAGTCATGCAATTAAATAAACACAAGTGAAACCAAACAAACCAGAAAATAAACTGAAAAATAGGACCTATCCACAAAGAACAGCGCAAAGTAAAAGGAAAACTTGCATATGACCCTGTCACCTTTTTGGACTGGGTGGTCTGGTGGCACAACGCTCAGACCTGTCACCAATACAGTGAGGGTTGGTTGTCCTGGGTTCAGATCTCATCTCAGGCACGCCGTTCTTTCTCTGCATGTGACATCTGTTTACAGGGCTGGCTGCCTTGCTGTGATATATGTTTAGTTGCTCGCTTGGCATAAAACATCTATTTCCCCCCACCCCACCCCACTTTCCCAACACACCTCTTTGGACTTTGATCAAAAGAACCTGAACATTAACATAAACATTTGGGGCCTACAGGTGTAAAAGCATTTGCAGCAGGTGAAACACACTTGAACAAAGGAAATAAAAAACTCACTTGAAGAAAAAGCTGGAGAAGGGATTGAGAGAGACTCAGTGAATGTTTGCAAGCACCTAGGTATGTACATAAAAGTACAGCAGGTGAATTTTTTTTTATTTACAGGGTGGCTTTGCATGGCCCATGCTTTCTGATGAACTCACGAAGCTTGGCATAAGTTTCACTTGCTTGGAGACAGGAGAAGGGTTTGAACCTAAAACTCTGACACTTTACAGGCCTAAAACTACTTTGGTGAGTATGTGCAAAAATGCAACGCTTTTTTATGTGGTAAATATGATTTTATGCTGGTATTAATGTTGTGAAAGGAGCACTGGAACTAAGAAGTTTTTCAAATGATTTTTAATTAAAGTTTATTTGGAATATCTTAAGTTTATTTTATAATTGCACTTTCACAGTATATTAATGATACTGGTAAATTTGTTTAAAATTATACTTCCATAAATTTATTATTATTGCTATTAAGAATCAAGTTTATGGAGTGAGGGTAGTTTGTTTTTTTTCAAGTACCTTACTGCAATTTGTTTCCCCCACAGGGTAATAAAACTGAGCGGACTGAAGGAGTTTACTCCCCACAATGGCTCTTGGATAATGAAAGTGAATTTGTTCACTTACTGGGCTGTAAGATATGAAAAAATATCTTATTAGTGGAAGGCAATCCAGAGCAGTCTGATAAGGGCGGCTGAAAATTATATCCTCATGAAGTGTGTACAGACATTTTTTTGTCTGGCTGGAACACACAAGGACAGTGCTGAGATAGAAAAGATGGGGGCTGTGATGTTATTCATGAATGCATTGGTAGAAAACTGTTGTGACGATTGTAAGTCATGACATCTAATTAATTCACAATTCCACAATTTTAGACTTTTATGCATTTGTGTATGTGTGTATGTGTTTGAGAGGGGGGAGATCATATTGTACATATTGTAGTCAAGAAAAGAGATTTTCTGTGTTCTTTTAATAACCTCATCCTCTCCTCCCTCTCTCTTGATTTTGGCAGGAGATATAGCTTTTGCATGTCAAAAGATATTAAGAAAAAAAGTTTAATTTTTCTTTGTAAAAATATGTATCAATGTTAATTGAATAATAAATAACATAAAACTTGTAAGTGCATTGAAAATTTTTAAAATTTTATGCCAGCTAATATTTATCTAGAGCAAGAACATATGTAAATCAGTGACTTGATGGAAGATCTATAAAAAAATGAAAAGCCAATCAACCTGTTATATATTTCTGTATTTCATTATGCAAGCTAAACACTTTCTATACACAAGATACATGCGATTTAAGGTACTGCAGTGAAAAATAAATCTTGCTGAAGAAGGCAAATCAAAGTATAACAAGACATGCATAAATTGTTCTGTCAGTTAAGTTTCATTTTCATAAAGTATTGTGAATCTTACCAGTCAGTGTTGGTATGAGTAAGATCATGTGTGCTATGAAAAATTTGACTTTTCTTCAAGCTGAAGGTTTATCTGCATGCAGTAATTCTTTTTTTTTTTTTTATTTGCTGTGAAGGTTTAACACACAAAAAGGAATCACTAATCCATGCAATAGTTTTGGATCAACTCAGTGTAAACCATTTTATTTTTGTTTATTGCTTGTTTTATTCTGGTACCATCTATTGTTGCTTGACCTGGGTAAAAAAATAACTCTCGCTGCCGTTGTACTTAGGAGAAGCTGTGAAGCTGAAATACCCGTAAAGAGCACCTGACATTTCGTAATTCCGTGCACTTTAGGCCAGAACAATTGAGATCTGTACCCACAGCACGTGTCCTTGATGAAAGCGCTTACAAGACCTGATTCCATCACTCCCGTCCTCCCGTTGCAACTATATTTTTCCTAACGAGGCCCATTTCCACTCGCATGTGCGGGAACAACCCAAAGCTGTTACTGACTACCAAACTTTGTTTTCCCAGCTCGACCATTCTGCTGGAGAAAAATATATAAAAAAAACCCAAATACCCCAACCCTAGTCCTAATCAACACGAAGTTTACAAGTCACACATACACACACGACCTCTATGACAAGAAAATAAAATAATAAAAACTTGAAAATCGAAGAAAGTATGCGATAAAATCAACGCTGCAACCTCGCATTCGAAACCGTTTGTCCAGCCTCCTATACTACAGCAGCTTGAACTGAATCAGTCACCAGTTACTTCAATTACTGCAATTTGATAAAATGACAAACTAAAAGACGGTCTGCGAATGCGTGACAGAAACTCGTGGGGGAAATATAAAGTCTCGTCTTGGATGGTTGGTTGGAGATGTTTCATGCGGAGTCGGTGACGGAGGTTGGGTCATGGCATCAGCAAACAAATGCCTCATCCATACAGACATTTCTCGAGAAAATTAAAAGGTTACTCGGTTTGAATTGTTAAATGTTCTTTATCCAGACAGTAAACAATGGGCTGTGTCACATTTCCACCTGCCAGTATAAACATACCCCAAAGTATGACGGTGATGATGAGGGTGTGCGGGGGAGTCCTGTGTATGGGGCGGGGTGGAAACTGGGTAGCAGTTAACCTCTAGAGGTGGCACCAGTCGTTTCGGTTATCCAGTCGTAATAGCGGGACACGTGGGTGTAGTACCCGTACTGGTTTTCGCGGTCGCACCCGACCCCCCAGGAGACGATGCCGACGAGGACGAAGCGGCCGTTGTACTCCATGACGTAGGGGCCGCCACTGTCGCCCGTGCATGCGTCTCCTTGCATGCTGCGTGAGTAGCCGGCGCACATCATGCCTTCCGTGAAGCTGGCGTTGACCGCGTGCGCGCGCTGACCACACACCTCCCGCGGCACGTACGGCAGCTTGACCTGCACACAACGTAAAGACGGCGCCGTCACGTAGATAGAACGTAATGCCAATCTTCCCGTGCACGTGAATGTAACTTAACCGTGCTTAAAAAAAATAAAACCTTTACTCATTTTATCTACAAGTCGTCAGCAATATAGTGAGGATGGTGTTGTGGGTTCAGATCTCGTCTCTCGCTGCTTTTTTCCTTTTTTTTTTTTTTTTGGTGCTGTACACTTTACACTTATCATCTCAAAACAAAAGACATTTTAGTCCTCTCCCCCACAATACAATAAACTGATTTGAGTTCTTCTGATGAGGTCAAGATCACTGACCTCATTGAGGTAAAGAGGTGCACGGCCTTCCTCGTACAGGTTGCCGCAGCCGGTGACGATGCCCAGCTTGCCTCCTCGCAGCAGCTCCTCGACAAACGTTGCCCGCTCCAAGCAGATGGGTAGAACATCGTCGGAAAACGAAACTGGCTCGTCCATCTCGAACAGGGCGATGTCGTTGTTGAATATTGACCCCTAGGAAGACAGATACGACCTTTTTGATGTCAACGTGTTCTACCCAGCCTTTATCTTGCGCAGCCAACCAGTTTATTTTTTTCTCCAAGTATCAATCTTAACCCTTTGTTTGCATTGATAGAAAAAAGAAACTGGTTAAAGGTCGGAGTAGAACCTCAAGGTCCAGGTATTTACCTCAAAATCCGGGTGTAAGATGTAAGATTTGATTCGTCGCTGTATTCCCCCTTCTCCTCGGCAGTTTCGGGTAGCTAGGGAGAGTCGTATGTGTTTAGAATCGAACGGGTAACGGTAGATGTCCTGGAACTCGTACACACAGTGAGCTGCAGTCACCAGCCAGCGTTCGTTCAGAAGCGAGCCGCCGCAAAAGGCCGAGTCCTTGGAGAGGACACACACGGGAACAAGTGTTAGTGCATCGTTTAACTGCTCGACAATGTTGGTAAATGATTTTTAAAAAGCTTACTAAACTATTGACGAAAGTAATACTATCGATATTATCTACCTAGATTACGCCAAAGCGTTTGACAATTGATCCTCATCTTCGGCAGCCTAACCCCTTCCCCTTCTTAAAAGGAGGGAGTGTGAAATCGGAGGCAACAAGATTGAGTGAAATGAAATTTTTTTCAAAAATGTTTAGGCAGATCCGTCAGTACTTACATTGACTGTTTCTCGTATGATAACATGCCATGGAGCAGATCCTTGAGGCGATTCTCGACCACTTGAGATACGGTAGCTGCGACCTTCAAAGGCGTTGACCCTTGGCAGGCCACACTCTGCAACAGGTGGCGTCTTCAGCGTGAGCTGCTTTCACTGACAGATGCTGACATGCTAAGTGTGAGTAACGAGACCAACTGGAGGGGACTTGAGGATTGTACCAGGGTGTTAGTGGCGCTGCAGACCTGGTATTGAACTTCAGAAGCCTACCCCTAGTTCACTGACATTGCAAACCTACTACCCATAGGTAAGGACAGATCAAACCCTGATATCACTACCTCTGGGTTTAGGAAAATTAACGGGTTGCTGAAATCACTTAGAGTCACCCGATTCATAAAGGGTTGAGCAGCAGGGGAGAAGAGATGTACCCGAGACTGACAAGAGCTCCAACACCTAGCTCCCCCCAAGACCATAATATCACGTGATTATTTTTTGCGAATAATCTTAGACAAGGTGTTACTCTATAACATCATATACTATATGTAATATAGAGTAACCCGTGGTCTTTTACAACCTTTCAGTAAAGGTGCTCTCACCTCTGCCGTGACCAACCGTTTCCACGGTCAGGTAAGCAGACACCTTGGCAAAGCACCCGCTGTGGTCCCGCGCCGAGCAGATATATTCGCCAGCATCTGTCTCCACCACCTCGTTAATCATTAGGTAGTTGTTCACCAGCATCTTCAGACAGGTGAAATTAATATTTTTATAAAATCCATGAACTGATATTTTACTGAATAACATTTTTTTTATATAAAGATTTTAACACTCGATCCCTCAATTCGACAAAATATTTGTAACCCACTTTAAAAAACTAGATATTGAGATGAATTTCCGTACACATGTTTGTTGATTTATACTTAAAAAATAATAAAACAAGAAATAAAAGTCTATACGGGCTGGAACTTTAAGCAGTCAGGTCTGCATGCAGCTAATGATATTTGTCCAAGAAATTTCTCCTCCTTCTTTGTATTATTTCCTGTCACGCTGTTTTATATTTAGCAACTTTTATTTGGAATATTCTAATATATGTGTGGTGACGGACACCACGTGGTAATTATCACGTGATAACTGACACCACTGATAATTATCTCCCCTCACCCGTTTGCGAGGTCCTTGGCTGATGACGTCACCGTCTTTTCGCCACATGGTGACGTCAGCGGAACGCACGAGACATTGGAACAGCGCCGTCTCACCTTCTCGCACTGTGATGTTCTGAGGCGCCCGCTCCACAGCTGAACGGCAAAGTGGTCATCAAGAGGTTTTCACAAAAACATCAGGGTTGTTTCTATTTTAATATTATTTTATAGATATTTGTATTTATTTTATTTTTTAAAAATGTTTTTTCTTTGCATACCAATGAAAAACGAAAAAAGACTTAAGATAAGGTGACCAGACGTCCCGCATTTGGCGGGACAGTCCCGCTTTTGACCTCGTGTCCCGCCTGAATATCGGGCGGGACGCCCAATGTCCCGCTTTCTGGCTTTCTGGCAAGTCCATCAAATGTCCCGGTTGTCTTTAAAAATCACTTTTTTCGGCGTTTTTTGACGGTGAAGACACCATCATCGGCACGTGTCCCGCTTTCGCCCCCGAAACGTCTGGTCACCTTACTTAAGACCTGTCATCACTGGTTGTCAGTTAAGTAAATGCCATGTCTGTAAATGTCTTGTGTGAAAGAAAGAAAAGCAGAAATCACTGAATGAAAGTGATGGCCTTGTGATTGACTTATTGAAAGATCTGCAGGACTAACTTTACGGAGAAAGCTTTGTTGGGAAAACAATCCTTGAATGGCTATAGGAACTGAGCAGTCCTTGAGAATGAGTGTTCAAAATATCTGCAGAACTAACTTACGAAGGGTGCAGGGTTCTTTGATGGAAAGCCAGATGGAACGTTCCAGAAGATCTGTAGGTGTGACAGCCATACAGGTGTAGCGTCCTTCATGATGCTCTTGTACCTCAGTGATGTATGCCACACCCCCGGGGTGGACTTCCACACCCGACCGTCGATCTGACTCGGTCAGTATGCGGTCTCTGTAGAGCCTGCAACATAACCAGTGGTGTTCTGTGGCTCCTCCTCCTGCTCCTCCTCCTCCTCATCCTCATCATCATCATCCATCCCATCATCAATCATCATGGAATGATCACTTTCGAAATACCATACCCAGAATAATACTCCAGTACTTTTCAAAGTATACTTTGCCCATACCAATCGCCTAACCTACGAGCTGCATTTATCTGTTGGATCGTTTGACATACTGACCACATCACATCAGCCGAGGGGTCGCTGACCGCACACTCCAACAAGATGCTGATTCCCAGGCTGACCGACAGGTTTCCGGGAATTTTAGTGAACACCAGCCCGTCTCCTTCCTCCACCTGTTTCATTCAAGAAGTATGGACGATCATTGAAAATAACACTTGTTACTATTTAGCATAAATTTATTTATATTTTGCTTAAAAAAGAGTGTTGTCCACAGCACAGGGGTTACACCACATGACAGTTGCAGTGAACAGTCACAAGTCTAATGAAGTGAACATTTTTTTTAATAACGATAGGGTAAAGCTCAGTACAAGATACTATACCCCAAAGATGTTGTAATTTGCAGAGTAAACACATATTTTGCCAAATTCTTAAAAAAAATAATATAAAAAATGCGAACCGTTCGATATGGTTAAGTAAAGGCCAATAAATATTAATGTGACTTACGGGAACAAGGAACTGGCACAGGTCTCCAGTGTAGCCAGGCTGACAATCACAGAACACTCCTTCTTCATGGGGATCGGGTCGACAGACGCCATGAATGCAGATGACTTGACCACAAGTCTCGACCTCCTTTTCACATCGCTCCCCCGAGAAACCCTCATGACACAAACACCTGATGGAGGTGTGAGAAAAGTTCGGGTCTACAGGAGTTGAAATCAGTGGGTTGAGCAAGGTTCAAGTACAGTATGGATCACAATAACATTTTTGTTATGTCCTGAATAAAGATTGGTGCCGAAAGTTTACAGACTTCAGTTATTTTTCCCACGACGATGATGAGATGTTGTTTGCTTTTGCCCAGTTGTGTATAATTTTTTTTTAAATTTCTTCAATTTTGTTGCAGAGCTCTAGAAAGTACAAACACTTCTGGGCATTTACTGATTCAGGGACAAGCAAGCGACAGCAAAAGTTGGGATTTAAACGAAAGAAATTAAACAAGTACACAGATTCTTTTCTTGTTCCTACTGTCTGTCTGTCTCATTCTTCTCCCTCTCTCACAAGTACAAATATCTATGCCTAATAATACACACATTGCGGAACGCATAAAGATGAAGATAATTTTTTGAAATCATTTTGTCTTACATGTCTCGTCTAGTGAAAGTTTACTGGTGTCCTACCTCAGTGTAGAATCAAGTGTTCAACACTCATACATTACCTCCACACGAATCGCATATCGTCCACAGCTTGTCTTGCACACGAGCCGCCATTTTCACAAGGTGCACTGCATCCTCCTTCTGGAGACACAGAGAGTGAAAGTAGACATGGTTGTTACGAAAAACAAAAATCGACATTTTAATGTATATACAAATATGCAAATGCAATAGTCATGTATGTTTCTTAAAAAAAATAAAAAGTAGTTATGCTTCTCCAAATACAAAATAGGTATATGCCTCTCCAAAGAAGCTAGGTATGTATTTATAAATCAGATATACAGAAATGTACACCTGTATCTATTGGTGCTATGAGAAAGGTTCCTTGGTATCCACCGGCATTGACAGATAAGTCCGACTTGAACTCCAAGCGAACCTCTGACCCCTGAAGGGTCACGACACCTGTACTGGGGCCGTTATTGCAGAGAAGAACCTCAGAGTCTGCAGATGACGACTCGCTACCGTTGTTAACACCTTTAAATAAAAATATTAAACATCCAGACATGTGGCATTAGTACACTGGCTCGCAAACTAGATGCAAATGATAAAAAGTACACAAACTTCAATATTTTGTTGAGCAAAAGACAGGACTAGCGTGACAAATTGTTGAAACATCATCACCATCGTCGTCGTCATCGTCATCATCATCACTCACTTGCAGAGATCTTGAGATAATCGTATTGACAGCTTTCCCCGTCTTCCAGATCGAAGAGCGAGAATTCCAGGAGAAAAGAACTGGGTGTGCCGCTACGGAGAATGGTGACACAGCGGATGTTGTTCGGGTACGGGTCGGGGAACCCGGGGCTGGTGATTGTACCCCGCCTCGCCGTCAGCTCCTGGTAGCACTCTGTTAGTGCCAATAAATACACTTCAATAAGGGAAGATGAATAAGGAAATCGTCTATTTTTGGATCATTCATCCTCTTCACAGAATCGCCCTTCCCCTAACTTCACTCCTTCCAAGAGATAATTTAAACTGAGACTAAAATATATGAAGGAGAAATGGAATTGTAAGATTGTAAGAATCGTCACATTTTCGTTTTTTACTTTTTTTTAGGGAAAGGGGGACTAGTATTTGTCCTTTTGTGTCTGTTACTCCTCTGCCAAGTAAAAACACAACCATGAAATATTTCTTTTTTTCCTGTTTTTCTATTTTCATATTCATTCATTCATTTTCTATTGCCTTTGTTGCCTTCGAAGTGGAACGGTGGAGCGGACGCTGTTGTCGTCTGCGTGGTCATCGCTGTTGAGGGCGCGATGAACCGATAACCAGCACTGAAACCTGTCATCTCCACTGCGTCGTCTGCCACGAACATTATCAACAGGGAGGAGCTGCTGGATAAAATGGATGAAGGTTTCTCCTGACCGCAGTAGATTCCTATTTGGGAAGAATCTGGAGTGAGGGGAAGGAAAAAACAAAACTGTTTAACTTGCAAAGCTGATTTAATTATAGCTTTAAGTAATTACAGAGGTAGGGTTAACCAGTTTAAGAATATAATTCATGTACAAGAATTTTTAATAGGTTTCAAGAAAGCCATCTTTGTCATCCATACTAAATTGTCTTCAGTTTGCATGGACTCTAAATCAGTCGTACTTAGTTGTTTTATTTTACATACGGTACCTATATCTGGAAGTGAACAGCAAGCGACAGTATTCCAAATATATATTTAGATAACTTATAAAAGCAAAAATATTTCATTTCATGTACGCATGAAAAAAATTGAAAGTTGAATGAATAGTATGTAAAGAAAAGTATTAATGTTATTTCGATAATAAATGAATGAGAAAAATGAGCGGTTCAAACGCACTAAACATTTCTGTCCTCATCTTCTATTGCAAGATTGTGCCAGAGGTTGTTTTGTCTACAGTCTATTCCAGTGAAATAAATGCAAGAGATATGTCGATGCAGAAACACTGGCCATACTTGTGTATTGTCCGTCATATACGACGATGTAGTCGTAGACACAGGGAGCAGATTCCAAGTGAAACGTGTCGAACTCTACCTCCACCCGGTACCCAGGCGGCGCCTAGAGACTCAGAGGAACAAGAGAGCTGTAGACTTTCTTGAAAGCCATGTTAATCCAGGTAAATATAAGAGATAAAATTACTGCACTGAGTAAAGATGTCTGTCTCGAGAGAGAGAGAGAGAGCGCACGAGTGCGGACAAGGAAGTGAGAACTAGGAAGCGGAAAAGGAGGATGGAAAGAGGGAGAAAGAGTCATGGACAAGGAACAGGCTGGTGTTTACCTGAAGCAGGTAAGTGCAGGTAAGTGAAGGTTGGTACTGATCCGGAAAGAAGGGAGAAGAAATGTCTCCAGCCAGGTCGGTCACCGTTAGATTACACCCTGGTCTGTCTGACAAACCAGAAAACAGAAGACTTTACCCTAAGTGAACGCATAAAGTATATTCTTTGCTTAGAAACACTTTCAGCTAATTCATCACAGGCATAACTTGAAGTACAAATACAAGAATAAAATAATAACAACAATAAATACTATAATATCAACCACTGACTGGAAATTGGAATAACTGTGATTCAGATACAAAATAATTTTTAATATGAGTATTACCTGATGGAACTTCTCTGTAGTGTAGTCTGAAGCCCACATCATTGTTGGAGATGTCAGAATAGAAAGCAATGTAAACAGTGTCACTGTTGGACAGGAAGCGGATAGGCTGGGTGCCGCAAAACCTTTGGACAGCATTATGGACGATGTCCCCATCTTGAATTTCCACACGGTCCCACCTAAAGTTGTGTGAAAATATGAAGGCGGCGACTTTAGTAGTCAAAAGCTCTCCGAGAAAAATATGGGTAATTTATTAAACTTCTGCATCTGTACTCACAGACAACTGTCCTGTTCTTCTACGTAGAAGAATTCCGAGCTGATGTTCACTCTGGAACCTGGGGTGCGACTCCTAATGGTCCAGCGGCAGTCAGCTTCAGCAGGGTACGGGTCAGGAAAGTTTGGGCTGTCGAAATACCCGCTTCCAGCTACCAGGTACCCCCCACAGTCTCCTGCTGCATTTTTAAGTAACATTATTTTTTATGAATCACTACAGTTGAAGTTATGTATTGTTGCGTAGCAACACGAAATGCCATAACTATATAATAATACAAACATAATATAGGCTGGTTTTTTTTCTGATAAAATTCATTTGTGACAGAAAGCAAGGAAACAACACATTACGTTTTTTTCATTTTTAGTTTGAGCATTTAAAATAATTGGCGCGGATATCTATCTGTAATATTATCTATAATTATATATCATTTCATAGCTAGCTGGACTAGATGATGATCGTGTTGTATAAGGGTTCCACTTCATTTACTCATTCATTCATTCTGTTCATGAGGAAACGTGCGAGGCGTTATGTTACCAGTCGCAGGGGGATCTGATGGAGCGCAGAACTCTGCGTGCATACAAGTGAAGTATGTCTACTTATGTAAAGTCAATCAAGACACTGATTAACCACTCACTCAGTCACCCGACGACTTTATCGCCGTTAAATAAAAGTGGATCATAATTGTGACCACATAAAAGTAGATCGTAATTATGGATACCAGAAAGAAAGCGAACAAATAATTAACATTATTTTTTCTTCTCGACTTTACCAGATGAGTCTACAGATTGCTTAAAAATATTTGAAGAGCCTTGTTGTGTAGGCTTACAAAGGCAAGTGTGAATAAAGGTTAGCTTGGTTTCCCACAAAACATTTTAATAAGCTGACGAAGATTTCCATGTATATTACAAAGTTATGATGTAGATAGCCTTCAGAGTTTATTTAGGCATCAGGAAATTGTTCAATGGACAGATTGCAAAACAGACTCACTTGGTGCCACACTCTGAACGCTGGCTAAATCCACGGCAGCACACAACAGTAAAATGACGAGGATCAAAACCCTCTGACTGGCCCATGGAGCGGTTGTGTCCTCCATGTCTGTCGTGCGAAACGAGAGGACCTGAGAATGGATGCCGATGAAGCCGGAACAGCCTCTTAGTATGTGTATTTCCGGTCTATTTTCAAGCATCTGTAGTAGAGAAAAGCGGGGATATCATTGTCACTATGGGACTTCAGATTTTATACACACAGGGCTGTTACATTGAAAGCCGGTCATTAAGACCCATTTAAACTTGGATGAACTTTCTTATCTGGTTCAGCGACACGTGTTGCAGTCTGCATGCGCTCTCATTCATGCACACTCATCCCACTTTACCCCACACACAAACACTTGCTTTACTCGCTCGTGCACTTCTCGCGTGCACTCAAGAAATATACACACATGAGCACGACAGTCCCTCCACATTTACAATTTCTGAGACACTGGTATTAACCATTAACCTTCTCAGCGCGAAAAACAATTCCTTTCAGCAAGTTGCTAATACATGGTAACAGAACATTACCTGGAGTTGTACTGGAATATTTTTATTTATCTTAAGGGTCAAATTAACATTAACTCAGAGTTAGCCGTCTTCACACAGCATCTCGTGCCGAGTAACGTCAAGAAGGTTAATACAGCATCTGCACGAGGTCAGAGGTCGTCATTATGTTCGGTGAGCAGCAGCCTCTTGCATCCGGTGTTGCTCACCAACTGTCGTTCTGTCGACGTCATTCGGTGGGACTCTC
>SRHC01003144.1:47185-153038 GCA_004794325.1 Pomacea maculata
ACTCCGAGAAAAGCTCTTGTAACGGAAATATCGTGTGGCAACAGCCTGTCCTCAGTGTTCACAGAACAGGAAAACAGGGTCTTGTTATCTGCCAATGGTGGGGAGGTGATGTCGATGGTAAGGCTGACTTGCTGATATACAATCAGGCAGTTGAGCAAGTCGTCTGCCCTGGGCCCGTACTGGATCACAACGGCCCTGAGTTCAGATCTACAGCTCGGAAAGCCGTAGTGTCGTCATACAGTAGCAACGCAGAATAGAGCAATGATGAAATCACAAAACAGAGGAAAACTGCATGAAAATTTTGAAAGCAAAGGACTGACTTGTGTGATCTTCAAGATCTTCAGAAAAAAACCGTTATGCAGAGAAGACCAGAAGTCGACGGAAAATCCGAAATCGCAGAAGAAACCAAAGACAAATAGTCTTGCACAGCAACGACGAAACGAAGAAAAAAAGCACCGGGCTAACCAATGGGCACCAAAAACACAGCAAACTATTAAAAATGCAAAAATTGCGGAGAACCGCCTCCCTCAAAACCTGCCAGGCTAAGGGACGCTACTCTCAGGTTTCAGCTGTGTGCTTGCATATGCAACTACTGAAGTTGTGCATTCTTAAAAAGGTGAAGCTAGTCTCCCATGACGTTATCTTGTTGTGGAGTGAGGGGTTAGAGATGCCACTGGGGCATTTAGAAATATGTAAGAGATGTCACTTAACATGGGGCTAGTATCTTTTAAGTGTTAGTGATGCCACAGAACATGGGGCTAGCATTTAGTGAGGTATTAGAGGCACTATTTAACATGTGGCTAATTTTTATAAGTGCAGTTCTAATCTCCTCCTTTCCTCTTAGCCTTCTAAGATCCTGTAGGAGTCAATCTATTTCACAGGTGGTTTACCTGGAGAGAGCTGTGGGTATCAAATTGGTTAGAGTGTGTAGAGGTGATTACTGGGGCAAAATATGTCATCACGACAGTAGAAAGATAGGAATGTAGAAAAGTAGATTAAGACATGATGAGGAAGAGATGCCTCTGTTATGATCTGATATAAAAACTTGATGTTTTAGATGAATTTTAGCATCTGTTAGAGTTCACCTCTCTGGATGTTTTAACTCTTTTTAGGCCTTGGTGCTGTGTTTCCGACTGCATTTTACCAAAGACAGCACGACAATCAATACTGCAGCTGCAACCATTAAACAGCTTGTCAGTGCAATTCTTGATCGGGTTGTTGCTGAAGACAAAATTCCCACCACAGGTCAGAAACTTGGATATGTCTAAAACTGTAAAACATAGTTGTGTTTTTTAAGTGGCCTAATATTCCAGTTCCAGACTTAGATAGCATCAGACTTACCAGACATAAAATGTGCTGTACCTCTAAGAATTTTATTTTTGGGGCTTGTGTCTTTAATTTTTGCCTTTGATAGCAGAATTGAATTTTTACAAAAAAAGCCCACAAATGTGCAGATTAACTTATTTCCTACTGTGAAAAAGGAAATAATGATAAAGTGCTGAAAGTTTTAACAGTTGATAAAACATTAAAAGAGATTCAGATGAAGCATTGGGAAAAGTTTTATTAATGGTAAATCTCATAAAGTAATTTTAATACAAATTCCCCGGTATCCCTACAGAAAAAGAAAATGGCTCATGAAATGTCGTTTTATAAAGTTATTTGTGCCAGTCATGCTGTGATTCACAAAGGAAGAAGCATAGTACAAATTCTCACATACCCTGATTTTTATGGTTCAGAGTATAGTGTCCATTGTTCAAATATATATGAGCTACAGAGAGTGATGAGTTTATTTTTTTATGTAGTCTGCAGATTGCATGTTTTATCTATATTTTTACAGAGCCTTCTGAGCCATTGAACTTTGAGGAGCTTAAAGCAGGCAGTAAAAGTCCCCCCAAGTCATTGAGACCTTGTGCTGGAGATGCCTACCTGCTTTTTCAGGTGTGCCCTGCATTGCTTGGTGCAACAGATGTGCAATTTCAATTTATTCAGCTAATATTAGACACTGTGTCCCAGTAACTCTTTCATCCTCTTTAGAACAGAGGGTCTATGGCTTATATTGAGAAAACTGTACATTTGTAACTGACATTAATAAGCAAAGCGTTAGCAGTAGTAAATATTTGTTCACAATTTGTGGCTTTGTTGATAACTTTGGATGTTGGAACAATGCAGGACTTGTGTCAGCTGGTCAATGCTGACCAGCCATTCTGGCTGACAGGAATGACAGAAATGACCCGCACATTTGGACTGGAGCTGCTTGAGTCTGTTCTCACATCATACCCAGTCATTTTCTCATTGGTAGGTGCTAGCATTACTTTATCTTACATTAAGTTTGTAAGTGCTTTTTTAGTCTTATCTCATTTTTTTCTCTGTCTCTGATTTCATCTGTTTGCATGTTAGCCTGCAATAGCCGAATATACATGTATATTAATAGACAGCAAGAATGGATTATAATTTTTGGAACTAATCAAAATTCCTGGATAACTTTTGGTAGATAACTTGCCAGATGTTTGCTTTGGAAACAACCTTCTATATTTCTTGTGGTATGGATTTCATCTGTAGATAACTGCAATGAAGCTAAAGCTATTGTGATCAAACAGTAACAATTCTTTCTGTTTATCAATTTAATCTGTCTTGTTAGAAGCCTTCTTGGGACTGTGCTATTGTGCTGTGTTAATGATCTGATTTTTTGTTGATGAACTTGAGTACAATTATGAGCTTGATGCTTATTTGATATGAGAGTTGTGTTTTTTTATTTTTTAGCATCCAGAGTTTAGTTTCTTGCTGAAGGAGAAAGTGTGCCCCCTGGTAATCAAGTTGTTCTCACCCAGCCTGAAGTATCGCCAGGGCCTACCCCCACCGCCATCCCCTGCACCTGTTGAAAAACCCTTCTTTCCAATTGTCATGCGTCTTCTTCGCATTGTTGGCATTCTGATCAAAAACTTTTATTCCTTGCTGGTGAGTTTGTGTTCTTTAGGACTGTGTTTTTGAACACTCATTCTCAATGTTCTTTTCCTGTTATTCTTGCTATTACTGTGTATAGAGATTTTCCCACATGCATGCCTACCCACACATACATTTGCAAAGCTGCATGTAAAAGGCCTTAAACATCAGATCATGGCCTGTCAGATTTTTTTTCTCTGGTCCCAGAAAAATGTTGTGTAAATGCTTGTGTATAGATTATTGTACTGATTTTATCAAAAATGGAAGAGACATATAAAGAGAACATGGGACAAGATGTATATTGCAAATGATCTAAACATTACCAAATCAAAGTAATTTATTAAGTTCTTGCTAAATCATCCAGAAACCTTACAGAATTGTTGCAATTATTAACACAGATAACAGAGTGTGAGATATTCCTGTCATTGTTGGTGAAATTTCTGGAGCCAGAGAAGCCTACATGGCAACGATGTTTGGCACTTGAGGTCCTCCACAAACTGTCAGTGCAACCTGAACTTCTGAAGTAAGTAGAATGCACATTGGCACTTATCCCTAGTTATGATACTGTTTCTTTGTTGTTTTTTCCTATTTTATCATACTCCTTCTCTCATGGATACCCTACTAAAGTCTGGTGACCTTTCACAGACATTATTATTGAAATCTCAGATTGGCAGTCTTGAATCATCATCAGGTATAACAGAACAAACCTATTAACTTATCCAGATTGTTAGTGCACTTTTGATTACACAACGCTCATAGTAGAGAGTTTGCATAATATTTGTGACTTGTAAGACATCATAATAATTATCTAATGACACATCATCATCAAAATAGGAGGTATTTAAGTTTGAAAGTGTTTCTTGCAGGTGCTTCTGTCAGTGTTATGATATGAAACAGCATTCCACCAAGATCTTCCGTGACATTGTCAATGCTTTAGGGGCTTTTATTCAGTCTCAGTTCATGACTATTTCAGGTGTTCCAACTGTCCAGTCAGGTAAGAAACGACCATCTCCTTTGGAAAGAATTAGAGTTCAGTTTTCTGTGATATCTGAGAAAGCAGTTCTAAAAAACAATACATACAGGAAATCTATAACTTCTTACTTCTTCCAAAAGGAAAAAGAAATTGCATTTTTTTGGAACTTTAGAAATTAAAAGTATGTTTTAAAATTAGTGATTAAATAATATATTAAACACATAAAATAAAAACTTGTTTCCTTCTAGGTTCTAAGATGCCCGATACGCAGGGCACTCCTCCAGCACTAGTTGCTGGAATGCCAGTTGGAGGTGGGGTGAGCCCACAACCTGCATTTACGTATAGAGGAGTTTGGATTCCTCTTGTAACGACTATTCCTCAAGGACAGACTCGAGCTGTGTTGTAAGTACTTCACAGTTATGCTGTTTGCGATACTGATGTAAGATTTGGTAGCATTAGAGTTGGTGCAAAAATTTTTAACAGCAACATTAAAATGTCCTAGGCTTTCAGTAGTGTTTAATAGGTAAAGTGCCAAGAGTAATATATCTTGATTTTTAGCTTGTGTATTTTAGACTTCAGGCTAACAAAGATTTACAGCTCTTGCTACAGTCAAAGGTTGCATTCTATTAGTGTTCCTTATAAAGTTCTGCATTTATTAGTTTTTCACTTTAATTTTAATTGTTTTGAGAGAAAAATGTTCTCGTTGTTAAATGGCAGTTTGATTCTTAATTTGTTGGGCATGTAAAGAAACACCAGTCAGCTTTGAAATTTTTTTTTTTAAATTCCTTTAGCCTTGAAATGCTTGACAAGATAGATGCCCCTACCATTCCCGAAGGCTACGGAGTGACGATTGCATTCCACTGTTTGCTGGAACTGGTATCTAGTGTTCGTATCCTGGTTCTGGGTGAAATAGAGGACAAAAGTGCTGGTGGACAATACAAACCTGCAGCCAGAATATTGTTGGCAAAAACTGCCACGGCTGACAAAGAGGAAGACAAATCTGTGGCTTCTACAGGTTTGTGCTGAGGTTATCAAAGCATATTGGGTTTTAAAAGATGCATTAAATAAGGAAGTTCACATATAGGTGGAATAGACAGGGAATTGATAATATCAGACTTGATGACAGAAGTAATGACTAACAAACAGTAAAAAAAAACCAAATCTGCATGGGAAATGTGGTTATGTTATCATTGTATTTTTAATATCAAGGTGAGAAAGAGCTGCAAGAGGAACTAATCAACTCCTCTTGGTGTGGCATGTTGGCTGCGCTTTCACTTCTGCTAGATGCCAGGTGAGATTGTAATTTCCCCTTTTGTGCATTTGACAACTCAGAGTTACATCTCTTTGAAACTTGGTAGCTTCTGACAGAGACCTAGGAAAAGACTAAGTAAAAGGGGACACAACCATTCTCTTTTCCTGAGACTTCAGGTACCCGTCTCCATCTTTGTGGATGGCAAACTCAGAGAGAGCTTTCCATTTATTGTCTCAAGAAAAACCAAGCCAGCAACGTTCTGATCTAAATTAAGTGGTCCAACCACACGGCAAAATAAATACACCAGAGAAGTGAAAATCTAGATAAATATTTTTATTTTCTTGCATGCTTGTGATGTTATCATATGTAACTCATGCAATTTTACACACATGCAAACACATGCGTATGCATGGGAAAATGCATGTAAACACACACAAACATGTATGCATACACAAGCATGCATATGGACACACTAACACAAGACAAAAACTAGCTTTTCAATACTTTATTCTTCTTTGTGGGTATTTTGGTGTTGTCAGCAACAAAGGACAGAATCATTAAAACACCTGTAGTAGTGTGTAAGATTGTAGCAGCAATAACAAAGAAGTTTTCTTTTTATGTTCGGTGACAGCACTGATGAGAGTGCCACAGAGGCCATTTTAAAATCTCAGGAGTCCTATGCTATGCTATGTGGCCATCTTGGATTGAAAATGCCACGAGATGCCTTCATTACTGCTTTATGCAAAGCATCCCTGCCACCACATTATACACTTACCATTCTCAATGTGCAGAACAGCCAGAATCCTAAAGGTAACCTCAATCCTTACTGTTCGTTACCCAGTTTCTCTTTGCATCTTCTATATTTGTCAGAGCTATTGTTTATTCTTCTGTCCTTCATATGTTGTCCACGTCTCCTGTCATGTTAATCAGCTGTATAGAGTAGAAAAAACTCAGCAATTTTACAGGAGTGAAGTTTGGCCAGTTTTTGACTAGCAATGAGTGCAGTCCTTAAGACAGCTATACTATCAGGGAGTAGCAAGACAATTAAAAAAGATATTCTTCTTGACAAACAATACAAAATCTTATATGGTGAACAAGAAACTGTTTGATACAACCACACAACCGTGTATATATATATGTGTTCATGCATGCAAGCTTACACATTGAAGAAAGTCATATAGTTTGAAACTATGTGAGCTGACCTAGAAATTGTCATCAAGTCTAGGGCATACAGCAATAATATGACATCATAGACATAATATTTTTAATGCCTTGGGCATACCGTTCTTTCTTCGCATGTGACAGGCCCAGTTAATTTGCCATAACATAGCCTCAGTTGCTGGATCAGTGTACAACATTCATTAGAAAAAAAGTATCTGTGTAAAAGTGCATCTTTCTAGATTACGTGAAAACATAGACATTACCTTTTTTGTAAAGGGGTAGCTTTCAATCGCACGCCTAGCCAGGACTTGCAAGCAGCAACAGAATCTGTGGAGAGGAGTCAAGTCGTTGCTGTGGGAACAGCACTTCCAACAGCATCACTTCCAGCTGGGGCTTATCAAGGACCTGTTATGGTATAGTTTAACCTACTTTAACAAAATACTTTTGAGAGAGAGACTGAAAGAGTGGGCAAAGATTTAGGGTTAAATGTTCATTTAATCATATATTTTGCTTACTTGTATATATATTGGCAACCTGATAGCTGGATGTTGAAGACATGGTCTGAATGCACTTTTCAACTATTTCATTTTGTTGATGTTTGTTTTAGTTGACAGCCAAGAACATTCAGTGTATGAGAGCTCTTCTTAGCCTAGCACACTGTCACGGGGATATTTTAGATACTGCCTGGCATCTGGTGCTTACTACTCTTCAAGTAAGCAAGAGTTGTTTATTTACCTTATTCGTAATGATTATGTCTTTTTGGTTATTTTTGAGATTCAGTGGAAGATGACTAGATTTGAGTTTTGTTCATTTCATTTAATTTCTTTTGTTGTATTGCCCCTCTGTTAAAATAAAACCTCACTTCTATTTTGATCATTTCAATGTTTCATCAGGGTTCTTACTATTGCTTATTAATCAGTTTTGAAAGATTTTCGTGTAAGGAGGATAAAGGGAAGAAACATTGTTTTGAAACAGCCATTAAAAGTCCTTTTTGCAGTGTCAGTGCAGAAGTTTCATTAAATGCAAAACAGTGTTTTCTTTTTTGTTTTTTGATGTTTACTACAATGATTGACCTTTTTTTATAAGTACATAAGTGGGAAAGTGTGTGAGCTTAGGGTTTATCTTTAGATTAAAAAAGTTTTAAAAGTATTTTTGGAAGCAACTAAGCCACATTTTGAAATTTTTAGCATTTGGTGTGGATTTTGGGACTGAAACCTTCCAGTGGAGGAAGTCTGAAAGCTGGTCAGCAGATCAGCGATACATCCAACACTGTCATCACAACTGCCGTCATGGCTGATTTACCAGTCCTGTCAGCCATGCTGTCACGTCTGTTTGAGAGTTCTCAGTGAGTAGCCAGAACGCTGACCTAAATAAAATTTAGAGGAGGTTTTGTGACCTTGCAGTTGTTGGCGGAAATGAGGTGCGATAGCCCTGATTTATCTTGGGGTCAGCTTTTGTGGTGACCATCACCTCGCCTTACTGACTTACCAAATAGCAAATAAGGTCCTGAAATGCACGGTATCACACAGAGATGTCTCACGTGTTCATTCTTCATTTACAGGTATATTGAGGATGTTGCACTTCACCACCTTACAGATGCTTTGTGCAAACTTTCCACAGAATCCATGGAGCTGGCATACACTAACAGGGTTAGTTCTTCCTTTTCCATTTTTCTGAAACTTCCTTCACTTTTTTTATTGGCTGGGAAATGGGTTGTTTAAACATTGACAGCTGCATTTTCTTTTCAGGACTGTACTAATGAAAACTTTTGAACTGATGTGCAGTGTGTTTTTTTACACCTATTTTTTTCCTCAATATTAACTGATCGAAGGTCAATAAGATTGCTGAAACATCCAACTCTTCGTCTGTTGGCATCCCTCCCACCTCAAAACACTTTTGATTGTCAAGGCTTAGGCACACACACACACACATATAAATGTATTTATGCAGATGTAGAGGGCCGGTAAGCCGGCGTTTGTTAGGAACCTGCAGATTGGCTGTTTTTAAATGGCAAGATGGCGCGACATGATGATGCGACAGCAGAAATAAAATAGACACACCCTTCTCCCTCTTTCCTGTTTCTTGCTACTTCCCTGATCGTCTTCCTTTTGCGAAAATCACGATATTCTCAAGGTAACAATCAAAGAATGACCCTACGCCCGTTGACACTGCAAAATGTCCACCATCCACTGCTGCAACGGCCTGGTTATTTGAATTCTTCAGATTCTGTATATAAGGAGCAGGAAATTCGTTCAGAGACTGTTGTATTCTACTAAAAGTTGTAACTGCTAATGCTGTTAAACGTTTGCAAAATGTAAAGAACAGCAAAAAATGAGAAAAATTATGAGGATATATCTTCCTTGTCGCTATACATATTTATTTATTTTATATTCACCACACTCCCCCTCAAAAAATCCTCATCTCGCTGACAGTTCCCAATCAATACACGTCCGAATGAGATGGACTTTAACAGACATGTTTAAACGCCTGGAACTAGTTTTTATACTAATTATTATTTTCTGTAAGATGTTTTGTGGTATTTTATTGTTTTTGAAGTGTTTTTTGTGTGTTCACTAAAGTAAAATGTACTTATAACTACTGTGCTTGGCTGTACAAGTAGGCCAGAAAATGCCGAAAGTCCAAGCTCAGCTCTGGAAACTTCTATGTCGTTGAATACACAGAAAAACATAGTAATGTAATAAGTGTGAATGCGTTTTTAAAGTTGTTGAGAAGACAACCCCCCTTTTTTTTTTAATTTGTTGATGAAAAATTTGTTCACACTGGAAATAGGACGCATGTCATCTCGACCTAGAGAGTTCGGTATAAAAGGAGAAAAAACAACAAAATTTTTTTTAGTTTTCTGTAAGTTTTTCGTCACGAATCACGATTTTGTTAGTTTTCTTGTCTGTAAGCGAAAGTTATAAAGAGAATCCGCATTCGGCTTACTACTACGTTGTGATAGATAGCATTATAAGATTAAGAAGGTACAGATTTGTCAGTGAAAAAAACAACAACAGCTAAACAAAAAATAACCGAATCTACACGATTTTTAATATAAGAAAGTTAAAAGTACGCGCTTCAATGAAAACAAACTTATAAATAAAGATTTTAATCTGTCAGCTTAGGTCAGCATCCTGAAAAAAGTAAACATGTACAGTTTCGTGTTTTTTTTGTGTTTTTTTTTTGGCTTTTCAGAAGTTTGCAGTATCCGTTTTCTTACTGGTACTTACGTGATTGAACAAACAGGCACAAATCAAGAACTACGTGAGAAGATTAAAAACAATTGAAACTTAAAAACTATCTTGGAGAGAGATAAGTGATCTTCTTGTGTGCTAGCGACACCTAACGCTTGGCGCAGTTTCCAGTGAAGTTTTTGGCTTTTGGAAGCTGTAGAATCTTGGCTATAAACAAGATAAGCTTTAAGGGAAGTTTTAACAGAAGTAGAGGCTGTTTGCTTCTTTTCAGTCCTCCCACTTTTTTTTAATTAGATAATTACTGTTCTCGCTCAGTTTTCCTGCGAAGATGAAACGGTTTTAACGCCAGTCCCAGCCAGGTTGCCGTTGGCAGGGGGAAAGGTATGAAAACGAGCTCTAACAGAGAAAACAATGCTGATAAAATCTCATAAGACATCCTCAAAAAATACATAAAAGACGAATCAGAAATGTTGGCGTTGCGAACGGGGGGAATAGTCATGATGAAAAGATGTCAGATGGAGGTAGGGATGGCCGCTTTCAACTGGTTGGTTGGCTGATTGGTGGGTTTCTTTTTAGGAAATTGTTTTCACCAATCGGCGGTTTAGCATGTCGAAGAAAAGAGCAGTGAGTGGGAAGAAAACAGGAGTGGCTGGAGAAAACCTCCAGCTCTGGGATCAAAGGGTTGGTGGTGATGGTGGTGGAGGACACATATCCAGAGAAAAGTACTTTGTGGTCGGAGATGAAATCCGAACCTAGGATCTTTTGACGTTTACCGAATGGGTATCAGACGTTTTTTTTTTCTTGCGCCTTCGATGACTGCTTTAGCGGATTCATCTCAGTAAGCTTCAGACAGGCAGGTCTAACAGGAGTTGCTTTAAAGTCGCATGCAACGCCTACACGTGAGCATATTTGCATACTGCTTACACGAAAACGTCTTTATCCTGGGCACACCATCTCACACGTCCATGTAAAATGTCACATGTTCAGTGACAGGCAAGGCCAGAGATGAAAGGTTGGACCAAAAGTGAGGAAAAGTGACTGTTACCACTCACCCCCCACTCCCCTGCACGGTTAGACCTGTGCTAACTTGAATTCAAAGTCCCTCCCCCCTTTCATCTCTATTTCTGGGGATTGTATTTCTGGGAGTCGGTAAGTCTGGCACCCAAGCATTTGACAAGCGCGCGCCATTCGCTTTTTGTGTGACATAACATCAGTCGGACACGTGGCGGAAAAAGAGAAGATTATTGGCAGGAACCCTAGCTTTATATTTTATCTTTTAAACAGTGAACTTTTAGCTTGCGATATTTTCTGGTCATTTTTATATTTAAAGAGGGTTTGAAAACAGGTTTTTAGAACGTTTGTCTGCTGACAGCGGCTTGATATCTCGACAAGTGACATTTAAATAAAAAAGCGAGTCCGAATGATAGTTTTTCAACAAGCATTTTTCACATTATAAGAGATCGTATTTGCACCGCTCGCAGTCGAGAGAAATAGTAATAATATTAAAGTAGACAGAATAAGAAGAACACATGCACGGGTACACGCAGAATAATATTCAGATGTTATGTCTAAAGTTGAATGAGCAGGCTGAATATAGTCCCTCCACAGGTCTGGTCGTCTACAGCAATGGCTTTGATCCAACTTCTGTCGAAAGAATTCCGTCAGCTTTATCCGTTTTATCCAGACACCGGTTGAGGGGTCCGGAACAAGAGATGTTGCTAAGTATTTGCAGTCATCGTGTCGGCACCCCACATGCTGCCATGAAAGGGACTTCTCTCTTCCTCTTAGAGTTAGACACATATCCATTACTGCCAGTTCGCAGATATTTATGTGTGTTTTCTTAGGATGTATGTGTTTCATGTTATTTTTGTATATCAATTTATGATTTACATTGTATACTTAGTAATTGTTACTTACTTTTACCTATTGTTTATATTTGTCTCTTTTTTTAATTCACATTTGTTAGTATGGCTTTGTGTACGGGGCTCAATAAGTATCCAGATGACGACGATGATGATTATTCTTACAGAACAACCAAATTTGCAAAGAGACTGTATAGAGCTCGAACCGAACCAGTCGTCTTAATAGAGAAAATAGAAAAACAATTCTTTGGCACGTTCGTTCGTTCGTTTGTTCTATGGCAGTCTGGGCAGGACATTTTTGCTGTCTGCTTTGTCGACATTGAAGTAGATCAGAAGTTGATGATCGCTCGGTCGTTTTCAACGGGTTTGCTCCAGTGCAGTCGAACAATGTGGAACCATGTGCAGTCGACTGTCAGTTAACTGTCAGAAACTCTTAGCTTATAAAAACAAACGAATGGACAATGTTTAAGATGAATCATAAATGAAAAAAATGAAGAGAATTATAAAACAAGCTTTCAAAGCGGAGACAAAATATTGTCTTATTTTATTTTTTAGTTTCCCCTTTCATTTCCCCATGAAATATTGAGAAACATTCCCTTTAGTCGTGGTGCTACTTTGCACTGGCTTTCAACATTTCTCGAAAAGAAAAGAACATCTAAAAAATACATTGTGATTTAAAAAAAAACAACTCTCTACCACCAACACATTACAGAAGCGTCGTAGCTGCTGATAACATTCCTCAAGTTAAAAGCTAAATTCCAAGTACTAACGGTTTCGGCAAACCGTGTTTAACGTATGATGACACGTGCGATGTCGATTGGCTCACGGATAGATGTGAAAGGTGAGGACTGGCGCGAGGGAGCGAGAGTAGGGGTCGTGGGTTGTTTCCCCACTCACTCCCCTCCTGTTACTTTTCCTTTTATTCGTGGAGATAAGTGAAGACATCGAGGCACCAGTTATTTTCTCCATTCCAAAGCCGCAACATCTTTTTTTTTTGTCCGTCTTTCCTCTTTAGTGACGTCAGCCAGTGTCGGTTACGTTGCTTCCATCCCATCCCTCACTGTTCCTTCCTGTCTTGTTTACATGTTTGTTGCACTAAACACTAGTATGCTTTAGAGGGACGAAGGAAGGGTAGTCAGAGAAGTGGATCAGAGATAAGAAAAGCGGAGAGAGAGAAAAAAAAGAAATAGAAAAGAATAAAGAACGGGAGAAACGGATAAGAGAAAAATAGAGACAGGCTGGACAAGAAGCAGAAATATGTGAGCAGATTACAGCTAATCTATAGCCGCAATCCTGAAAGCTAATCCTAATCAAGTGAAAGTGCAAAACCAACAAAAAGCAAAATAAAAAAGAAGTCCTGCAATGAAAGCTTCTAGTTCAAGCATATATACTGCTGTTTGTCTCGTTCGTCTTGTGGCTAACATAACTAAGCATTAGTTCTTCTTGTTTACTTGTAGCTCCGTGCCTCGTGCCGTCTTGAATTATCTGCCTTGAATTATCCCAGGGTTCGCTGTTGTCTTATTTACAACGACGTCGGTACGCCGCCCTGTAGATGCTCCATTAAGTTGGCTGTTTTAGGTGTTTATCCACCCCTACCTCTCGCCCCCACCCGTGCTGCATTCCGACATTCACTACTCGCCATCAGGCAAGTAGATGTGCAAATTATCTCCTGTGATGAAGCAACATTTCTGGAGAAGGGAGGAGCAGAGAGAGATGTACACGACAAAAACGCAGTTGTTGCAGTATTCCTGAGTTTTACACCAAAACTCTGGTCCCGGGGAACCGGGGCCGTGGACGATAGGTTTTAACTCCTGCTACCCACGTCAGCATAAACTTGCAGGGGAACCATATGTACGATAATCACTCGTTGATCACTCCGTTCCCTATTTCACTTCACACATTTGCACAGACACACACAACGAGGGATTCCATTGATGAACTCGCTCACCATCCAATCAAGTAGGCAATACCGACAATAGGAAGACCACCCTTGCTGCCCTCTGCCCACCCTAGACGTCATTGATGAACTCGCTCACCATCCAATCATCAAGTAGGCAATACCAACTATAGGAAGACTACCCCTACTGCCCTCTGCCCAGCCTATAAGTGACGTGGTGGACCGGTGACTAATTCCTCCTCCCCGTGTGAACCTTCTAGGCTCTGGCCGACAGGTGTGAGAGCCCCTCAGGTGTCACTCTTCCAGCATTGATGCCTCTGCCAGCCGGCTTGTCGCGCTTGGCTGCTGTAACTACTTATTGTCTCCCCCACACAACACCTCTTTGAAAAAATAGTTATCTGGAAAAGCGTTCTTAGCTGTTTGTTAGAATGAGACATTTTAATATGATTGCATCGTCAAAACCAGTAACATTCAACTTAAAATATATTTCTGATTATTTATAGACAACTCTGTAAGTGTATTTTTGTAAAACAAAATCCAATGAAACACCAAGAAAAGATTAAAGATTCTTGAAGCGAAGGTGAGGTTGTTTTTTTTTTTTTTCATCCAGGGAGAAAATGAGGAAATCCATTAGAAACTTCGTAGATTAGACTGTCTAGACCAGGGCTGGGTAAACTACGGTCCGTCTGCCAAAATGTGAAGCGCACTTGCTTTATATATTTTTATTCCGCCTAAGTTAATTTGATTGAAATTTAATTTATCGAGTATAATAGCGTTAGAAGTCGACAGTCCGTAACATTCTAACACAGAGTACAAAGATAAATAACACGACTGGCATGTCTGATGGAGTCGTTAGAGAGCATCGGGGGGCATCTTCCTTCAAAGGTTTGTTGTGTAGTCACCTGGCCTGGATTTTCGATATTTTACCGGCCTGCCGCATACCTTACAATTTTGAGACCGACCTGCAAAAAGAAAACTTTGCCCACCCCTGGTCTAGACCCTCGGATGTTACTGTATGTTACTTTACCTCAGGGAATAGTTGCCACTGCCTTATAACTACACCTCAAAGGTGAGGCAACGTCCTGGAAACATGGACACAGCTTCACAACCACAAACTTTTGTGTTTACAACTTCGGAGACCAGTCCTTGATGTACATGGGCACAACGATTTACCCTCGTTGCATGAACACGTTCCCTTGACGTTAGAAATTGATGCACGAAACAGTCCTCTCGTGCAAGTCTCGAGACGAAGCTGGTAAAGCGAGACTTTGGAATCGGAAAGTGAGTGGATTTAACTGTCAGCTTGCGTGCCGGGCTCGATGTACCACACAGAAAAGTGTAGAAAGCGAGAAGCACATACCCTTGTTGTTGCAGCGTCTGGTCTCTCACTTACCTCGTGTTTGGCCAGCTTCCGCCTCACACTTTGTCATGGAACTGTAGAGCAGACGTCAGTGGCAGACATTTTGTCTTCTGAAGGGCTGGTTGTTTAATCGGAGGGACGAGGGACGCAGAGGGAGACACAGAGAGGTTGGGCGTAGTTAAGGAATTTAACAGCCGAAAATGGAGAAAAATATCGGAATGCATTATTTAATCGCTGCGAAAAGGTTTTGTTATTTGACAGCCCCGATGACCCTAGTAAATCCTGTGTACAAGATGTTATTTTAATTCTAAGGCTTCATGTCTTATTAGAAATGATTCCATGCATTGACTGCAGCCGTAGACTGGCGACAGAACAAAAAAGATTTAGGACAACCCATGGGATCGCTTATTTTAAAAAAAATTATCAATGAAGGAAAAAAGAAATAAAATATATTCCTTAGCAATAGTACACTTTTAGAACTATAAATTTGGGTACTTTTTGTTTGTTTGTTTGTTCTCTACAGACTATGCAATCTTCACATTTCTTTTTCTTTCTACAAGACTGCGATTCGTCGCTACATGTTGAGAGTTTGGATATGGTCGTGAACATAGTGTCAACTTTTCTTCCGATGAGTAGTGTGTTCAGCCTGCCTCTTGTTCCATGGATTTTCTGGATTACAACAACAACAACAACAACAACAACAACAACAACAACAACAACAACAACAACAATAATAGAATTTATATAACAAATTTCCCTCCTTAACAGAGGGTTTAATGCGCTTGACAAGAGAAAGGCTGATACACGAAGACAGAAAACGCACATAACACACACATGGAAACAATCCAACACATTTCAGCAAGCAAACTGAGGGACACATCAAACAACATGAACGTCAGGAAAATGTCCAGACGATCACAAAGGAGAAATTGCAGTAAAATTTTGAAACACGTGACTCTTTGGCATGAATGGAAAATCTCTCGCAGGGACGACTTGTACAAATGAAGAAACTGTGATGGCGGTGGCCAGAGAAGACTAATGGGGATGAGAGTCGATACGGAAACGGAAAGAAACAAAGAGAAACCACATTAGCCTTAGTATCCTTTTAAAACTAAAACTTCTTATTTGATCATCTTTGCTTGATGATAGATGATTTACAGCCTTGATAATGTCCACTAAATAGGGAAACGAATTAATAAAAATGTTGATGGTTGTGTATTTCACGTCATCGCTCTTCAAGAGAGAAAAATTCATTCATTAGCAGAAACATTCGTCAGCCGAAGGAGGCGCCGATGGCTTGAGTTGCGAACTTTTTTGCTTATTTTTGACTGAAGTTTTGCCGTGGCTCACTCATTTTCTTCTGGTAGCTTTGTGGAGGATTAGACTTTGAGATATTTATAGTCGAGGATGCTCTTTCACGTGGTTTTCATGTTACCTGTAATATGCCCACGGAGGCAGCAGATGGAGGAGATATAGCTTAATGAACAATTTGAGATTAAAGTCGCTTTTTTTATCGTTCTAGGTATGCTTTATTTTCTTTGTTTCTTTCTTTTGTTTATTTTCGGTCCATTGTTTAACTTTATCTTTCTTTCTTTGTTTTTTTCTTTCATTTTTTTGTTTACTTCTTTTCATCTTTATTTATTTTTCGATCATTTCCTTTCATCTTTCTTTTATTCATTATTCCCTTCGTCTTTCTGTCTCCGTCGTTTCCTTTCATCGTCCTCCATCTTTTACCTGTCTTCATTTTAATATGAAGCACATTATGTAACACTGTCAATCCGGCCTTGTCACGAAAAGGTCGCGACAGATGGAATGCACTTCACCAACTTTTGTTAAAAATATTTTAAAAAATGTTAGTTTTACCTTGATAGGATGCTGTCAATCAGACCTTGTCACGGAAATGTCGCGAAACATGGAATAACTTTTACCAACTTCCTTCTGTTGAAAATATTCGAAAAAGGTTACTTTGAAAAAAGTTTGTAAAACCCTTAGTGGATCATATAAAGTAAAAAAAAAAAAAACTACAGAAGATAAGATGAATGCACAAGCCGGCATTAAGAAGGTCGAGAAATGCATTTTGTTACCGGATAAAGTCAGCCGATGCGTTGCTTTATCCTGTGCAAGAATTTCGTTTTTTGAAGAGCTCATATTAAACATTTCGCGAACCGGTGAGCAAGGGAATGTCATAGCAGACATAGACTCTAGTGTCTTTTGGGCAGAAAAAATTGTTCAGAAAGAAAAATGCATACCGCCGCCGTCGTCGTCGTCGTCATCGCCGTCATCATAGTTTCAACGGCGTCTCGTTCCCAAAAGTGGATTGCCGAATAGTTGGATGTCACTGGCATCCCACACCTTCAGCCCACACAGCTGTGATGTCACACCGTACAGTGCAGTGAATTTTCCCCGGTGGTGACCCAGCTGTTGAATTGGTATTTGACCCATCAACACATTCCCCTCCCCCACACACTTGGAGGGTTAGGGAAGGAGGCGACGAGACGGGCATCGCGCGTCAAGAAAGAAAATACAGCCTGGAGGGAGATGGAAGTCTCCAACACCTTCCCTCGTCTCTAAAAGGTTACTTACTACTTTTACCTTTTTTTAAAAATCTGTTTTTTCCCTCTGATCACGTGTTGAAACGTCCCTATTCCACCCACTCTCGTTCTCTCTCTCACACGCTTACGTTCACACTTATACAGAATAGCTCTTACCATTGTTTCTACACCTACTGTCTTAATTGTCCGTGCTTGGTTCATAATAGTCACTGTAGTGTGAGCTTGGGGACGGTCAGGAAAACCCCTAGGGAGCACCGTGGCACAGACTTAATAAACCTGAAGCTTATGTTAGAGGAGGTTCAACACCTACAGAGGTCTAAGGAGAGACTTGCTTGGTTAATATTTGTTGTCCTTTCTCTATTTCTCTCTCTCACTCTGTGTTGGGATTGTTTTTCTTAATATCTAATTTCGTGTTTGTGGAGGGTGGGGAAAGGCGTTCCGTCTCAGTAGTGACATCTTAACTATTTTACTCGTAGATACACGAAATACCACGTCCACATTAATAAATATTCCGTCTTGTCCAACATAGTTTTCACTTTACTAAAATTTTTAGGTTTATTATTCAAGTCGTTATTTTATAATTATCACTGAATTTATTAAAAAAATTTAAAAGTGTTGTATTCATCAGCAATATCTAAGTCGTGGAGCAGGTGAGACTGAAGCCCTTAATGAGATATCCGAGGAGCAAACGTAATAGAGAGAAGAATTACAGTTTTAGGAAATAACTTCCTCTTAAAAACTACCAGCGGTGGCAACAGCAGGAAAAGAAAAAAACAAGAAAGACGAACAAACAGAATAATTAGTGGTGTAGGCATTGTCTTTCACCTGAACCCACTGTTTGTTAGTTTTTTTTTCTTTACAAAGGTCATGTCATCGAAGATGTTGCTATGTTTGGCAAAGTTTTTACGTGTTTGACGACTACACAACAAGTTTGCCAAACATAGCCACACACGGGTGAAGTATGTCCGGTAGATGAGGGCCCTACATGCTGTCTTGGAGAGGACAGAGAGGGTAAAGGAGAGAGTTACAGATGAGCCATGTGTCTAATTTTAAGAGATTACGGAGATACAGGAAGACTAGGAATAAGAAGTGAGGAAGGGGGGAAAAAAACGAAGAAAAAAGACAGGGGAGGGAGGTCTAAAGACTCCCAGAAAAGCCAAGAATAGCTTCCAGCGATAAGATGTTGGTTGGAAAATGGCAGATTTTTTTGGCTCGTAAAATTGTGGTGGATAAACACGTGCTAAAATGTTCTGGGACCAGAGTGGGACTATGAAGTGCCCTAGGGAGATCTGCTTAGGATTACCTTTGTTTGCGGCATATGTAGCATTTTTTGTTTTCTTTTATTTTTGTGGTCGGGGTGTTAAGAGGTGGGTGGGGAGGAGCAGGTTGTTTACACGGCAGGCTTCAAAGCCGATTATAATCAATACCAAGCTGGAGGTATCCTTGTGACTTCCTTGTTGCAACATCAGTGATCACGAGAAAGGTGATAAGAAGTTTCCAGAGCCTTGCTGTGCGCATGCTTAACGGATGGACAGATGGACGCACACACACAGATATACAGATGCGCGTTCATTGTTCATAAGAAAGAGAATAAGGAAACCATTAAGCAAATCGTAAGGCAGCGGAAGTTCCTGCATCCACTATCATTTCTTTAGTTTTATGACACAGGTGGACATTGCGAAATGGCGAAAACTGTCTTAGAGTATGTATGTGCGCGTGCACTTGTTTTCTTCTAATGTGTGTGAATTTCTAAGATTCTGTCTGTTTTATCCCAGTCCATCTGACATAGACAGGTATGCCGGTTAAAAGTTTGTATCTATTTTCCATTAAACTAAACAACCAGGAATGACATTTAAAAAAAATCTTTCCCACACATTTATCAGTGAGTATAAGATTGTTGGTATCTTATTTCCTCTTACATTAACCTACACGGTAATGTTGTTGGTATCTTTGCCCTCCCCCCATATATTAGACAGCTAAAATAACATGTCTTCTTCCCCCATACATTACCAACCGTTATAGCATACCTACATTTAATACCATCAATCCGTTTAGTATTGTTTCCTCTATAAAATTTACGGTGACTTTTTGTTATTTTGCTTTTAATGAAAAGAGATACGCTTTTGCGAACCAGCCATAGTTTTATTACACACTTCTATTTTTGGCTGTTCATTTTTCTTTCCCATCGTCTGGAAGTCTGTAACCACAATCTCGCAGGTTTATTGCCTTATTTTGCACAGACTATTTCTTTTTTCTTTCAGTTTAATGTTGCCAACACTTTTGTGAGTTACGATTTATAGACAAAAAAGGATACCGGGAAGAGGTTTGTTTTCATTTCCCACACGCGTGTGTATAAGAACAGTTAAGATAAATAAGATAGAAATACTGACTGATGAAGCAATCATTTTGGAGGTATTTCCTGAAGTTGTGGTTTCTATTCCCACTTGAAAGCTATATCTAAAACACTTAACAGACTAAATGTTCGGATGATCTAGTGTAAGTAATGCCTTACATTTAAACGTTAGAAAAAAAATTCCTCGACTTTTTTTTATTTCTTTCTTTTCTTTTTCAGTATTAGGTTTTGGAAGGACATTGTCCAGTAACTATTTTATTTCATTTGTATTGCTACAGAATAAAGTTGACGGTTCCTGCTATTATTTTCAGATCCACATTTATTTACCAGGAATTTCAGCGCTGTCAGGATTTAACAGAAAAACTGAAATGTAGGCTCAATAAATTCAGAGAGGTGATTAAAAAGTGAGGACGAGTCTCCGTGACATGAGTGATGTTTTATGTAGGAATTCCACCTTCTGAACTCTCCTTCCGCCGCTGGCAGGCCCGTGCATCGCGGAGCATCCCAACGGTTTAAAAAGGAGCGAAAAGTATTACTGTCATCTTAAATCGCTCGGGATTTCCTGGGCAGCAATGAAAATGGATCCTGCGAGCAATTTCATGCTTCGCTGCTC
Source organism: Pomacea maculata (assembly GCA_004794325.1). NCBI lineage: Eukaryota > Metazoa > Mollusca > Gastropoda > Architaenioglossa > Ampullariidae > Pomacea > Pomacea maculata. Next base: position 67,343 of record SRHC01003144.1, read on the forward strand.
TTCACACTGTCTTTAAGTTCAATGGCTGGGTGCTTTTGTAGATCGCGGTTCTGGTGATTGGCACCAAAGGTGGGACGGGTCACGAGAAGGCACGTGGGGTGGGGGAGAGGTGGTGGAAGTGGGTGGTGGTGTAAAATGTCGTCGTGGTTGCGGGTGTCCAGTGCAAATTAAACGACGTCGGTTTTTTTTCGTATTGTGATGGGGACCTCGTTGGTGTAGTGGTTAAAACACTCGCTTGCCAACACTGAGTGAGAAACTCAGGGTTCGGATCTCGTCTTGGGACACTTTCTGTACGTGACACCTGTCTGGGCGTCGGGTGTTTTCTCCGGGTACTCCAGTTTCCTCTTCCTCCATAGTGAGATTATTTTGCAACGGGATATTCTGAACGGACATTATTCGGAACGTGGATATCTATCGAGTCCAGTTTTTCCTTGTCTTTTCCTTTAAGAAACATTGAAACCTTGAAACCAAGAAACCTTGGCAGGTCGGGAGGTAAATGATGTTTGGCAATTCTGGCAGGAGAAGAATGTTTTGCCTGTTCTGGGAGTGTACCAAATGTTTGCCATGATCAACAGTGCAAAAAAGCTTTGAAAGGTCTGGCAATGTTAATCAGCTTTGGCAGTCTGACAGTGTGAATTAGCGTTGACATGCATTGTAAATACTTATCTGGACAGCACTTTCACGGCAAAATAAAGACCTTAAACCAAAAGAAAACAATGTCAGCAACCATTTGGTCCATCTCCATAGAAACCCCACCATTCCGATGGTAAACCACATTTTGTTAATCAGCTTAGTGGTGCTGGCCTTCCTGACTGTTCAGTCCCAGACTTGAGCATTGGCTAATGTCCAGGAGAAAAACCCAAAGCAAAATGAGATGATGATAATTAAGGTGATCTATATAGCACCTAATCACTCTCACGAAGGAGCATGCTCTCAGCGGTTAAGATAAGTAAGAGACTTGGAAAGCATACGAAGGACTGAAGGAGGAACAACCCTGCAGACAAGTAATAAAAGACAAACATATAAGACATAAAGAGGAATCAGGGAACAAACAGTTAAGATGGAGAGTGTCATAAATCCTTAGAGGAAGACGATTAGGCGGACTGGTCAATTGACTTTAATCACAACTATTGACAGAAATGTTGATTGGTGTAAGGAGTGATGCTGAGATGTCTTACAAGAGCAGCAAGCTATAAGGAACACGATCCGGAAGTGAAAAAAAGAAATCCCAGAGATGAAAGGTGGTGGTGGTGGTGGTGGTGGTGGGAAGGAGGATACATCTGTCCACCAACACATCTAGCAGAGAGAATAAATGTCAGTCGACCATCCAGCACTGACCGCCTACACTCAAAGAAGTGCAGGCACTACAAACATTGGATGGAGGGTTTTGGAAGACCCTCTAATGACTAATCGAGCCCTTCTTCACCTCCCCACTACACACCTCGGGTATCAGCAGATGATAGAGAAAAAAAGTGAGGAGGCGTGTGTTTGGTTTCCTGGAAGTGTACGAGTCGTAAATGAAGTTTTGGCACATTGTAGTTTGTGTTAAGACTCCTTGACAAGAAATTCTTGGCCGCACACACTCCTGTTCGCCCTTGGATAAGTGAACCTAAGTAAAAAGTGACTACCGTTCACTTGTTCTTGTGCTCTTTTGGAGACTGAAAGTTCTCAGAAACAAATTGTTGTACCTAGTTTTATTTTTCAAACGTTTAAAAAGTCCGCGATTTTTAGTAAATCTTCAGCCCCATCACACTCTATGGTCTTTGGAGAGCTGGAAGGAAGGAGAGATAAGATATTTTTCGGGTTGTGTCCTTTCGTCTATAAAAAGTCGATTTAGAAAGTGTAACAAAATATTGAAAACCTTAAAAAAAAGTTGGTGAACGACGTGTTGTTTATTTTGGTTCTTAAAAAAGTAAATTCAGCTACTAAAAATGCAATTCATAGATTAAGACTATATAAAGTTATGCTTTTCGCAGCAAATAGTTATCCGTTTTTAGAACAGCTAGGCAGTATTACAGTAATGCGATATTTTTGCCTGTTTAGTGGGTTTTGGAATGTTATAAAAGTGTATGAAGGATGCTAAAAATGTGCTCAGTTCTTTAATAATGTTTTTGTTTCTGGTTTTGTTTTTCATTTATGTCTGGCAAAGGGAGAAATTTGTCAATGACTAAAGCGCATTTCGAAGTTTTACTAATTATTTAGCTTTTAAAGTGGAATTTTGTCCTAATGTTTTCACGACGTAAAATTCTATACTTGGTTATTGTGTTGCTTGAAATCACACAAAATATTGAAAGGCATGAAAAATTGAGAGAGAAAGAGAGAGAGAGAGGGAGAGAGAAGTTGAATGTGCCAGAAGGAATTGGAGGGAAAAGGGACTGTAGTAATTTAAATTAATGGTTGACTTTGCTTTAACCTTACCGCTTCCATTGTTCGCGATAAAAAAAATTACAAGTTCAATTTATAATTTAAGATGAAAAAAAATTAACTTTAAATTGAAGAGCGAGCAGGTCATGAGTGTCCATCATTTCCAACAACTTTTTTGTTGCTGGGGGAAAGGTAGGGGAGGAAATGCAGCGTTACTAGAGGCGTCGATAGATGATGTGGACGATGCGGTGCGTGTGAAACCGTTATTTGACCACCAGGAACCCGTCAAGTCGACCTGTCAGTTTGTGTGACGTGTGGAAGACGTCACGCCGAGAAACGGTTGCGAGCCTTCTGACGGCGCACGTCTGATCACAACTTCCTCGCGAACATGTTGCGGGATCCGGGCAGAGGTCATCTCCTCTCATCCTCCTCCCATCCTCAACCTCTCGATCGATTACCTGCCCTTGTCAAGATGGCGACCTGTGTGTTTTATTTATTTATTTTTTTTTTTTGAAGCTGTCAGAGGAAAGGTAAGGGTGGCAAGAGCCTTGTTCGTGCAGCCAACGATGGTGGTGCTTGTAGGACGCCGTGATGAAGGCAGGGGAGGAGGTAGGGCGCCGGCATCCTCCTCCCAGTGCCTCTCACTTACGCTTGATTGAGACAAAGTGTCTGCGAGCTGCGGTGAAGTGCAGCGGTCTACGCTTGAAAACGCGGGAATGTGTGTTAGTCTTCATTTTTTTTCTTTTAGTTTCCCTTTTTTCTTCTTTAACTCTTTTACTTTCTTTTTTCTCATTTTTTTCTTCTTTCTTTTCGTTTATCGCGATGGAGACTTGGCTGAGTGGTATTGGCGTGCCTTGAGCTTGCATTGCTTCTGAATTCACTGCTGCTCGTGCAAGTGTTCATCTTATACTTGTTTTGTTTTGTTTTTATTTTCCTTTTTCATCCAAAAGTCGTTAATGGTCGCTTTCTGTTAAATCTCGTAGATTCGCTGCCTCAGGCATCGGACACCTCGTCGCCAGACAGCGTAACCTCACCCCTTCCCTTACCTCAACGGTCACCGCTGTCGTTATCACTGCCTCACGAGGACGTAGAATCCACGTAGTCTGTCGATCGATTGACGTCATGGACTGAAGTTGACCTTTTCTTGTAGCCGTCCAGCACGTTGATGTGACGGTAACCCTGTGACAAGTGCCAGTTCTCTGCTGCCGCCGCGGCCATCATGCGGTTACCTCCCATTTCTTGTCAGACCCTCGGGTTTTTTCCCCTTCCTCTGAAGCAGGTTGTCTTTAGAGGAGTATTCCTTTCTCTTCTCATCTTGATTTTGTTTGCTTGCTCTAGCACCTTCTCCATTTTATTGTGAGCTTGACTGAAAGTTGCACTGCCGTTTGCGTTCATCGCAACTTCTCTCTCCCAGAAAATTCTCGTAAAAACGTTAATGACACGCGCATTAGAACCCACAACAAAACCAAACTACATTTGCAGCTAACTTTTGTAGCTGACTATAAGAGTAGATTTCCTCACTTTCAGTGGCTTTAAGATGTAATGGATTATGCAATATTTATGTCGCATTTAACATCAAATAAAATCTATTGCATAGAACGACTACTTCACGTTTGCCAACCTGTTTATTCCTCTGTCCACCTTGTCGTCGACCCCGCAGCAATATACCCCGTGTGGAAGGGAGGATAGAATGAGGGAGTCTGATGAGGAGCGAATGTTTTGGACAGGAGTGTGGACAGACAAGATTTCAGTAAAGTAGTTCGGGAGGAGCAATGTTCCAGATAGAGGCAAAGAATACGTAGATATGATTCAGTTAAAGCGTACTACGAACTTAATCAGTTAAAAATGGTGGTGTTGATTGTGAGTAGAAGCCTTGACCCACCTCATCTACAAACACCTAGCATCTTAATAAAATAGTTTTTTTTTAATGTCAGGGTTCACACAGCTTATAAAAAAATAGTACGGTGTGTAGTTGGAACTGTTTTTTAAGCAACGGCTGTCTGGTGATTGAGGGTGTGGCGGCCACCCCACGTTCCGCTGTGGCTGTAATTAATCAGTCATCTGCGATTGATTCCCCAGATTGTGATGATGCCAGTCAGCGGATACATTTTAAGATTAGACTTCGTGAGAAAATCATCATGAGGGTATTAATTCGGCAGACACGAGTATTGTAAGTTTGTGGGCTTCATCTGTGGGTTTATTTTTTTCTGTCTCTCTCACACACACACACACACGGACACACTTTGTGCACACAAATACTCCACAAACACGCAAGCACATACGTACGGACATAGACACACACACACATCCTCAGAGAGAGAGAGAAAGAGATGCGGAATTAACCAGAAATATGTGACTCGATGATGACAGGATTTCCATGACACCATCATAGTCTCTAAAATAAAGTTCCCCTGGAGCAGCAGTCCATAAGAACTAGTCAGTGGTGCCATACCAAGCTGCAAGTAATGAATATGTTCGAACTAAACGCCCTACTAGGTCTGCGCGCATTTTTTTGCAGAGAAAGTTTTGGAGTTTTTTGATGAGGTAACATTTATTAATGGAGAAGAAAACTTTTCTTATGAGCAAAAGCTTACTATTATTTCTGATATCTGTACCTGTTTTCAGATTCAGCTTACGAAACTTTTTTTCCGAATCATTTTCTCAATTTCTTCCCTCTAGGTACTCTAGGCACGTGTCATTCTTATCTTTCTTCTGCTGGCAGAAATACTTCCACGACTTTACATTAAAGTTTCAAAAGCATCAGATATATTCTCACATACCACGCTTGGAATCACAAAAGTATGTTTCGCTCTTAAGATAAAAAAAGTGAAACTTGGAACGTGGGCTTGTATTTCACGTGCCGCCTTCATTTTGATGATGTGATCGCCGTATACGGCTGGGAGGAATTTGCTCAAATATCAGAGTCTTGTGTTTACAATGACCTGGGTAGGGCAACACTAGTGTTACACTGCTTAAGTGTAGAGACCCTCAAGACATTCATCACAATCTACTTCCAGGGGAAATGGCCGGGATTCTGAGTCTGGTTGCCGCCCCCATCTAGCGATAACCAAGAGGAGAGCACAAGAGACATGAATATGGTTGGATGGATGCTTGACTGTTTGTCGTGAGGTCTTTCTGGGTTTAACTGCCTGGAGAGTTAGGACCAGTTCATTTATTGTTTTCTATATTCATTGGATAAAGCTCTCTGAAAAATTTTACCAAATCTGGCTCTTCCATCCCCGAGGAACAAGCCTACAAACATGATCTTTCACGGAAAGGTCAAAATTGTGACGTCAGGTTTGTACACAAAGACACCTAATTAACATGTACCCCAGCTGTCATGTTAACTGAAGTCTTCAGAACGCAGACTTATCCTTGTACAGTCATGAGGTCTGTATTGCTGACCTTTTTCTCTGCATGGTGTTTTTATACCTTTATTTCGAAAGCGGATGTGGAAATGGCGAAGGGATGAAGGGGTTATTCACTGAGATTTAGGGAAACTTGCGCTGCGCACTACTGTACACAGACATCAGCCCATGGCTAGAACATAAAGCACTTCACTAGACCTTAACTTCAGGCAATAAAATTAACGCCACATTTTATTGGTTCCTTAGCATACCAATCTACTTCTACAAAGGATTTTAATGGGGAATGTGCGTCAGTGTACGTGCATGCCCGTGCACTGAGGTCTGCCTGGGGAAGGTGAGGTCCAGGTGAGCGAGGAGAAAGTGTATAATTGCGACAGTTAAACGACTTAGGTTTGTTATGCCAGTCTTAAGATCTGAAGAAGGAAGGACACACAATCCATTTACGATTTCAGGTTTGTTCTTTTTTCTAGTTTCTAGTTTCCTTGATTAACATCTACGCACTGTAGAGAAGAAGGAAAGATAATTAGCATGTTATGAGCTTACGATCATGACGATGACGATGACCAACACCTCCTTTAACTGGCATTGCACAAGGCAGTTGGCCCTCGGTCCTCCCTTTCCCCGTGGGTCTGACCCGTCGGTACCAGTCGTTAGGGGACGCAGGGAGACGTACCCGTCGTTAACAGGTCCCTCAAGGACATCCTGTACCTTCGCCAACCATTTCGTTTTCTGCTTGCCTCGACTTCGTCTGCCTTTGACGTACCCTGGAGGACTGTCCTCGGTAAGGTGTCATGTCGAGTGACATGAGAACCAAGCTAGTTTTCACCATTTGACGGTGGCGAGCAGAGATTCTTTGGAAATTATGAGGTCATAGTATGAAGCGAAAGTAAGTCGTTTCCCCAGGGCTGACGGGACCTCAAGAGCACGCGTCTTGTTTCTGAAGGTATCAAGCGGTGTCCAGACCCTCGCGGTCAATTCTTCATGTTTCTTTATCTCCAGACACATTTTCTATCCCTTTTTTACATTTACAGGACATACATCAAGTAACATGGGATAAATTTACGGAAAATACAACTACAAAGAAAACCCACACAGACACTATTGTAGACCCCTCCGGTCCAGTCCTTTAAAGACAGATGCAGCTGGAGGGTTAGAAATATTAGTTCCAGTGACTGACATTATAAGTTGGAATCTGAAACCGCTTCTATCAGAAAGGAGACTGAGAAACAGGAAGAAAATGGATGCAAGAATAAGATTTTCTGTTTCAGCTAGATAATAAACTGACACAATCACATGCTCAAAGCATGAGCCACCTGGTTAATATATTTCTTCCAGAAAGAATGGAAAGCAGCAAGAGTGACGCCACCACTTGTTGTAACTAAACTGGAACCGGTTCCAGTTTCCGCAAGGTGTGTTTTTCTGCACGATGGGTCTTTGTTTACTCTGGGCACACGCAAGCGTTGAAGACAGGCAGGGAGGCACTTCAAGCACCATACACTGCGACTGGCTTTTGGCAATATTTGCTTTGACATGCGCTGTTTCTTTGCCGGGTCCCTTCTCGCTGTTCGAAGAACAAACAAACAAGTGGAAAAAGTTTGAATACTGAGGTTTAGCGTGGGTCTCTGTCGCACCTGTAACACCTGAGACCAGCGCGCGCACACAGACACACACGTGGGTATAAACACGGGCGCGCGCGACTTTCGTGGGTTTTGAAAGAAAATGTTCCACTCTGTCCAGCTGGTGATGATGATGATGATTGATGATGATGATGATGATGATGATGATGAAATTTAGATCAAAAGACTATTGATTAAACACTGTTTTAAACATGGGCACTTTAACTCAGAACATATTTTTCACTTGATAAAAATCCTCAGCCAATGGTTGATGACAAGATGGCATTTCTACGACGAAAGCTTTGCTCAAATCGAGCAGAAGATGCAGAGATGTTCTTGTGTAAATAATCGGTGCTCTGAGATTTCTTCCGATACGCGCTGTTGGAGAGTGTTGCCTTTCAAGGAAGTACGGAAAGGAATGAAAGATCTTGGAGGAATGGAGGGTATGAAGACGAATAGCGGCGACAGAAGGAACGCGAGTTTTTAAAGTAAATGGAAGAAAGACGATATCGCTACAGTGCATTCTCCAGTCGCCTGAAAGAATTTTACCTGATATCCTATCTGACAACCGACGAACGCGCTTTCGGGGTACTCTCATATGGAGAGAGAAAGCGGAGAAAATAAAATAAAAGAATGCAACTTTTTTTTACGGTTTATTTGCAGTTTGGGTTTATAAATTAGACCATGCAAACGATTGTTTGTTTGCTTAAGATAACGATAGTCTGTCATGGAGATTATCTTCTTTACAACCTGTCCAAGACCTTCAGACCTTCACAAATGACCTGGGTAAACTGTAGGTGGATACCCGCTTTGTCGGTAGGTGTTTCGATAGACCAGAATCACTCACCCTAAACTGAGCGGAGTTCACAGGAGGCAGATACAAGCGAGTGGGTTTTGGCTTTTTCAAACATCTGTCACTTCAGCTCCAAACGTGTTTACATGCCAGTCCCATCCCGGGATTCGAGGCAGCAGCGATTGGCCCTACTCTGTCTAGAGCGCCCTCTTGACAACTAGAGTGCTTTACTTGTTTTTAGCTTAGTGAAGAGTAAATAGAGAGAAATGGAAGGTGATGGAGGAAACGAGAGCAGTCCGGCACAGTTGATGGGGACTGCCGAGAGCCTGCGCATCTTGGTGAGAAGAGACCTAACGGAGGAGATGGACTCTCAGCACGTGATCCTCGGTTGCCAGGATCGTGCGCAGTCGCATCTCGCATACCACACACCTCCACAGCCCCTTTCTTGAACCTGATGGATGCTTGCTTCTCTCCAGAGCACATCATAGAAACCTCGTTCACAGTCCGACCATTCCATGTATTAACTGGCGAATGTGGTGCGCGTTACATGGACTTGCTTGCCAAGTTGATATACTGAACCTAACGACCTTTTTCCTCTCCCACCCCACTACCTCCCCCCTAGCGCATTAAACGGTGGTGGGTGTCAGAGAGTAGAAAAACAATCTCAGTGTGGTGCAGCTTACGAACAAAGAAACATTAACTTATATCACTTCCTTTGTGGCTTATTGTCATCGTTTCATGTAGCAAGTGAAAGCTGGAGAGAGAGAGAAGGAAAGGAATAAAATTAATTACTTTAGCACAAACTGACAGCAGGGGATTACAAAGACAAGTCAGAACCTTCCAATGCAAATGTCATCGTGCATGAGGTGGAAAGAATTGTGAAGGGTTCGGTGATGAGCTGATTGTGATGGAGATGGTTCGGAGAAGACTGCAGCATGTTCTAGGTCACGTGGGATGAGAGGTCTGGAACAGTCTTAATGTGAAGGTAGTAGAATTTTCAGGTGTGGATCATTGTTCGATGTATCCACGGTATTGGACTGATCCACCGACTTCTATCAATTTTTCTAATTAAGTGCAACGCTTGTATTGGTCAGGGTTGAGGTTATAAGGATGTGATTGTGCTTGGCACCTGCACTGATTCTTCTCTAAAGACCCCATCTTTCTGTTTTTTTTTTTTCTTATTTTCTTTATGTTCCTTCCCACTTTCTTTCTTTATTCCTTCTATCTCTCTGTCTTCTTTGTTTCTTTGTTTGTTAACTCGTTTAATCCGAATTTCGTGAGCGGATCACACTTTACATTTTCACGGAAGTTCATACCAAAAGAAAGAAAAGCAAGTTGTCTCTGCTCCTAGGAAATCTTCTTTCGTTCTTTCTCCGTTTCGCAACGGTATTACTCGCACTTCTCTATTATACACGCCTCTCGCCCACACATTTTTATTTTTCTGCCAACAACGGAAGGGATTTTATGTTAAGGAAAGGCTCAGAGCGCAGTCGGACATTAGAAATCCTTGACCGACTGGAATCCTGATGAGTGCTTGTATTAGGCCTAAGCTGTTCTTCTTCCTCTGTTGGGAATCGAATAGCTCCCAGAGAATTGCAAGCCGTCCTCTGTTGTCTTCTAATCTTGAACATACATCTCAGGGTCTCGCTGGCTTTTGTTAATGAAGTTCTGACTTGAGAATACCCTCGTAAAGGATCGCTTATTTAAACCACGAAAAAATATTACTCTTCAGTTCAGCCTGGAATTTTTTTTTTTGGTGGTGGTGGAAAGAGTTTAGTGCTGTGCTAGGAGCTACACAAGGATGTGCGGTGTTGGTATGGTAGGATACCTGACTATCGAGAGTGTGAGCAATTTTGAAAGATGTAATGCATCTTCAGTCTGGTTGAAATGGGTTCCTGGGTTCCAGTTTAGACCGTCCATACAGTTACTCGTGGCTAAAAAAAGTTCGACCATCTCATCCATCTCATTGCATATGTTTAACCTGGAATCAGTTAGTATGGCAATTTGCACATGTTATCAATGTGATCTAAAAATGAATTAAAAGGTAATCTTTAGAGACGCAATGAGCAGTTGTGGATTATTGCTACTGATTCTATACAGTGAACGGATAGTCGAATAATTAGCGCACTGGTGCTCAAACCCAGGAGCGCGTTGGTTCGATACCCGTGTGACGCACCTCCCGTCCCCTCCGGTCGACCAAGCCTTTGAGAATGGACACTTGACTTCGACGATGGCTATGAAAGCCTAGGTAGCGAGGGAGAGTAGATTGACCTCGCCTGTTGCCCCCCCCCAAAAAAAAAAAAACCAAACAAACAAACAAACAAGCAAAACAAAACAAAAAAAAATCAACTACAAACAAACAAACAAAACCAAGAAACACACCCCCACCAAAAAAAAACCCAAACAAACAAACAAACAAAAAAACCCCCAAAAATCCCAACAAAAAACGAAAACAAAAAGAAAAAACAACAACAAAGAAAGCAAAAACAAAAAGCATAAAAACCCAAACAAAAAAGTGGCCCGAAGAACAGTTCGTTCTTTCTTACCTTATTTCCCAAAGAGCGAGAGGTTGTACGGATCACCTTCACTTTTTCCCGTGCCTTGGGCAGTACCACTGGCTGTAACATCATCCATCTTGGGACTAAAAATAGATTAACTGACGACTAATTAGGCCGCAGCTGCTATCGCGTTGTTGGCTGAACGAACGGCTTTGACTGCAAAGGTGTTAGTTCGATTTCTGTCGGAAGCTGTTTTGTTTTCTTTGGTAGACAGGTTAAGATTTTTTCTTGAGAGAACTTTGGTGTGTGTGTGACTTGTTAACTCGACAAGCATGCAGGAGTTGGTGTTTATGTTTAAGTTAGGGCTTGGGTTTGGGGTAGGGTTTAGGATTAGGGCTTAGGTGTAAGGTTTTGAATTGTCAGAATGTGTTGATGAAAGACTGAAGTTAAGACTTGGTAGCCGACAACCGCGTTGACTTTGCGCATGCGTAGAACAGGCCAGTGGCAGAACTTCTTGGTAGAAAAAAAATAGTTGCATCCGGGTACGTTGCTGGGAGTGAGAGATAGGTGTAGTGAGATGTAGTGGGGAGATGAGAGACTGTTACTGCGTCCTGCTGTTTGCGAGCCTCACCAACGGCATTGACCTTTCAGTCTTGTGTAGAGCACCACATGATTTGAAGTTCTTGTTTTCAAACTCTTCATAGGTTCCTTGGCAACCGTATTTTTCTGTGCAACTGAGACCAACGTGCTGCGCAATGAATAGTACTGATTGACTTCTCATTGACCTCTTCGCATCCTGGACAGGGTTAGTGGACATTCAACTTACAGTGCACGAAAAACATCATGTGACTGGGAATATTTTAGCCGCGGCAGACCAGAGTGAAAAATATAGCAATATTTCAGTTGATATGATGGATGAAGAGGCTATAAAGCTTGTCATTCGGGTGTGTAAACCGTTGCGGGGGGTCAAAGGGTTAATGGGAACTAACTGATCGCTACAGGTCTGGCACGTTCAGGACGGGAAAAAAATTTGCAATCAATTTAGCTAGAAAAAGGCAGAAACGTATGTTTTTATTGCTTAGAGGAATATAACGAAAGTTTTACTATTAATATTAGAACATTCTGTCAGCTAAAGGCATCACCGTACCGAGTTCCAGAGCTATTCTGTTAATATCAAAAGAGATCACTGGAGAAATTTTAATCCAGTAAAATAGTAGAATCAAAGGGTAGTTTTACATCGAGAAATAATGTCGGCAGGGATGAAAAAAACGGAAGTGCTATTGATTGTCGGAACTGTTATTGCTTTTATCTCCCTTAAAACGACAGATAGCTGATGGTATTCTTCTGCTAGATGACCCATCGCTACATTTCCGCCTGCTAGGAACAAAAATCTTTAAAAAAATGTTCACAGAGGAAGGACGAACGGATTTTATCGAGATCAGGCCGCTGAAGTAATCTACAAGATAGAGAAGTGAACTGAATGGCAAATGTTGTCTTAACACCTGATGTCATTTTCTGTAAGAGGAAACTGTTTGGAGGAGCAGTACAAAGGATACTCCGGTTGCGAATTACTTCATGGATCCGAGAGAACGGATTGCGTTACCGGAGTTGTCCGGCTTTTTCATTAATGGGCGACAACAGCGGACCAAAGGGAGAGAAGCGTAGTTAGAACTATTTTCTCCTAAAGGTTTGTAGACGGGTACTATTTTTCGTGTACGAGTAGTATTGTCTAACTCAAGAGTGTCAATGTCAGAAAAAAGAGAAAAAATATTGTATAGTTGTCATTAAACTCAGAGAACATCGCCAGCAACGAGAAACAACATATCTTCCTCCGTAATGTTGTTTTGTTCGTTGTTTGGATAGGCTGGTGAAAACCCTTCTTAATCTGACACGTCGTCAAAGACCTGGCTATCTTTGGCAAATCTTGTTTAAAAATATATATAACCGAAATGTACTTACTTTGCAAAAGATAGTTACAAATATGGCAAAATGTTTTTGTGGTTTGCTGAATGAATAGCTTTTCTAAACTCGGTTCAGTGTTCGTCCAGATTAGGAATAGCAAGTAAGCAGCATTTTCTGTGCATTTTTTTCTATATTTTTGTCATGGGAGTTTCACTTTTAAATTTACAAGAATTTTCTTTCATATGACAGACACAATGGTGCCTGTAATCTTCTTCCGGACTGTATAACTAACCTATTCATATTTAAAAAAAATAATTATAATAATGTTTATTCAAAAAGCACCTTATCCCACTAATAAAGTTGGAATCAACGTGCTGACACGTATGAAGTCGCACGGGCATACACTTATCAAATGCGTCTTACACATTTATTCATCATAATTCAAATTCTAACTAGTCTCTCTCTCTCTCACAAAAATAAGTACAGTACAATAGATAACCATATATGCTGTCAGCAATAGTTCAAAACAACTACTACAACATAAAAAAAAAATTTCCATCCCCCTGTCGCACCCACCTCCAGCCCACAGCTCACAGATTTTATGGCGTGGTAGGTGTGGCGGGAGGAAACGACAAGTGATAAGATGGAACTGCAGTAAATATCGGACAGACAAGCGGCGCCGGGGGAAGAACCACTTGTCAGCGAGTGACTGGCCGAGCCACGGGGTAGGTAGCCTGGGGATTAGGTGGGGGGTACGGACACCAGTGAGAATGGGGTGGCCTTGTCGGGAGGAGAGCTGTGTGGAGGACGGGGGAAGGACAGTTGTTTATTTGATTTTGGAGAAACTGCCGCTGCAGTCCTAAAAGCAAATGCAAATTGAGAGCCGTGTGCAAAGAGCTGCGCGATTTTCCGGTGACGTGGACAGCCCGAGTGTGTTGTTTTTCCTTCTTTCTTTCTCCTGCGTAGGACGGCGCCCACGTTTCTTTGAGAGCGCATCAGAGTCACGTGACAGGATGCACGCTACATGAGGAAGAGGGTAGAGGTGGAAGGGGAAGTGACTTGACATTGTTGATGTCGTTAACAACTGTTTATTTGGTGCTGTTGATGCCGTCAACAATTGTTTGTGCAAGTTTTTAATTCAAACGAAATCTGATCGCTTTGTTTGCTTACCGTTCATTTTTCACGCAGTGTTTTCGGCAGAAGAGAGAAACACACAAACATACAGATGAATGAATGATTGAGACTTAAATAGAATGGACTAAAGAATAAATAATTAGATTAGAGAGAAAAAAAAACAGAAGACGGAAGTGAAAAAGAAAGAAAGAAAAAAAGCAAAAAAGAAAGTCACAAAAATTAAAGAAGGAATAATGACATATATGAAACTTTATTGATCCTGGTGGGCAATTATACCTGGTAAGTGTGCTCAGCTACAAAAATAGACAAATGCTAATTACAGGATAAAGACAAGATAAGTTAACTTAAAATGCACTCACATCTAGACCATATTTAAGATACATCTGCATTATTACCCAAAACACACACACACACGCACACACGCACACTCACCCACAGACATAAACGGATAATTGATTAATATTCATCTTTGATTGAGCAGCTGGAGTGCGTTGGGAACAAATTAGAATGACAGACAATGAAAGAAAGAGGGATTGATTGATTGTTTATTGCTTCAAGAACTTAAACTCTATCAAAGGGGGAGAGAGAGAGAAAGAAAGAAAAAAGAAACAAATAAACAAGAGAAAGCGAGAAGAAGAAAGAAAAAGAAAAACAGAAGAAGAAAGAAACAGAAAAAATCTGAGGAAGACAAAAAGGGAAGAGAGAGCCAACCATTAAAGCACTCCTTCCTTCTAATTATTGGCGTGCAGACTGTCATCTTCAGGCCATAGAAAAACTCAAAGGCAGGAGAGAGAAAACATGGTTAACAGCCCGTAGCAACCATTAGCTCAGGAATGTGATGTAACCAAACTCCATCATTGCAAAATGCTGCAGCGGGTCCCGAGAGAAAGCAAGGCGTTGGGTGTCCACGACCTATCAAATTTATTTTATTTTCATTAGCTATGGCACTTGGCAGATGGCGGATAATACTTCAAGAACTCGCACGAACACCAGCGGGGTCAAGGCATTGATGTAGCACTTAACGAGCGGCGAATGCTCTTCACTTTTCAGAAATAGCAGCGGGACGAGCAGAAGCTAATGTTAAATAAATCGCATACATAAAACATATTTGCAGGTTCATCGTGAATTAAAGGGCGAGAGTTCCCCGGAGATATGAACTGCGTGATTTTTTTTTCAGTTTTTGCTTCTGTTTTATTTTATTGGATTAATTTGTCTTATTACTGTTGTAAAATATTGTTAATTATCATTTCTGCTTGCATGTCGGGATTTGTTTAATACAAATAAAGAAGCAGAATGGTCTAAGCACACCATATATCAACTCAGACTGTCCTCAAGTCAGTCACAGGCGAGAAAACACGATGAAACGTGAGACTGTCTTAGCGATGACAATGTCATCTACGGCAGTTGATGACCAGTCAAAAGGAAACATGACGATGACAAATGCCGACATATCGCGAAGGTCGTTATACATCCGATACCTACATGTCCTTCGGATGTGACTTTTTTCTTCTTTACGACGGGAAGAAAAGAAAGAAAGTCAGAGAGAAGGTAACATTAAGATGCAGGAAAACAATTTCGCATGAAAATTAAGAGCTACTGATGATTTGTAACTTTAGTAGAAGAGGGTGATTAACAGGCGAGATTGTCATCTCGAGAGTTGAAGTCCATTTCTGGAAGAGACATCTATACCCATGTTTGTTTCGGTTTGTTTCTATTTTAAAGCAGAGAGGGAGAGATGATGAAAGTTACGATGCAGGAAAACACTTTTATCCAACTTTATAAGAAGCTGCTAATAGACGAGATTTTCCACTCAAGTACAAAACATGCTCAGAAGCAAAGGGACTTTCTCTGGTCATTAATCAGAGCATTAATCTTCTTAAATAAACATTGTTTTGGGCAAATGTTCTGGAATTAGCACTTACCAATCTGCCGCACGTTAATCTCCATTTCTGGAAGAGACATGGAAATTCTTGTTTAGAGGCCTTCTAAAATCTGATTACATGCACCTTCTGCCACATATTATTATCCACATTAAGAGTTCTTTTGTAAAGTCTAGAACTGTCTGTAAACGAGATAAAAGCTCTGAAAGCAGTCCTAGAAACACCCACCATTGTTCAGCTAATACTGTTGTCGGGCAGGGAGTTGAATTTTTCAGGAATGGTTAATTCTACACTCGTATTCTGTCAGTCGCTGAGCCTCGGGTACATGCAGGTCGTGTTTGGTGAGCAGTTCTGTACGCCCGATTTTGTTGTCCACGAAACTTCAATAGAAACTGATTTTTAAAAGATATTTGTTTTTTTGTTTACCTCCGAAGCAAACATACTCTTTGACACTGTCTCGTACAAACTTTTCAACTCTGTGATCGGAGACGTTTTCAAAACTGTTTTCCAGCTTTGGGCTTGTGTTTGAGATGTGCTTTGAAATCTGTTTCTTACCAGCGATGTGATACCGTTGTGCTTACTTATAGACAAGAGAACTTGAATCAGTGATATCGGTGGTCCATGAATCAATCAACTCTGTCGGTTTGATAACATAACGTTCTTCTGAGGGCAACAAGTGCTCAGTGTACCATTTCATTTTCAGATAACCCTGCTGTAACAGAATCTTACGATTATAAACAGTTTGTAAGTAAAGTTTGTATATTGGTTAAACATGATGCATTACTGTGAGATCTTGATAAAGGACAGCGACAGAAGAAAGGTGAGGAAGAAGAGTGCAGAGATCAGATGACTGAAATATGATAACTATTTCCACATAACGGTTTCCTTTTTTATTTTGATGTAAAAGTTGACTAAAGTTTCCGTGAAATTACAGCATCTGTAATTTTATCATTTGGCAATGCATTGAAGCGCCAGCTTTGTCCATATTGTTTTCTTTTGTATGTGTGTGCATGGGAGAGGGGGCGTAGAGGAGGGACAAGGGAGGCAATTCGAGATTAAGAATAAATAACAATGCGCGTGCATATGTATTTAGGCGTTGGAATTTTTTTCAGAAACAAACGTGCAGAGCAGCTTTTCTTGTGACTGGATTTTTTTCCCTATATATTCATTAAGCTGACCATGGAATTATAATTGACGATTCGGGGACAGTTGAGGGCTTCATTCGTTCAAACACTATTTCGCCTTTCATTGCCTCGTGCTTCCACTGTGACGTCACTAGCACCCCGAGTGGCACAGTTCACACGTGATCTCACGCCTTTTTAACGTTCACATGTCGCTAGTATGTCACGATTCTCAACTTTTAGCCTTGTATTTTAAAAGCAGGTCCCTAAAACATGTTTTTGGCGTTTCTTTGGGAAGTTATGGCACATGATCCTGCTTCAAGCTGCTCTCCATCTCTTGTCTTGTCGTGCCGAGATGCGCACGCAGCGCAACTTCTTAACTCGGGTTCCTCCCAGCTGTGGTGCGCTGACAGCTGGATGAATTAGAACAAATGGGAAGTACGAGGCACAACCGAGGAGAAAAGCGACAGAAAGAAATTTTAGAGCCAAACGGAGAAAAAAAAAGAAAGAAAGAAAAAGACAGAAAGAGAAAAAGAGAGAATGAGAAAGAGAGCGTCTAGTAGGATGTTACAAGAAGGTACAGAAGAGGGTGTCTTCCGAGGTCGTTATACTTACTTCCCTTGACTTTGTAATACAACTATGACGCCATTCCAGACCAAGTAACTTCTTTTAAACACGATTTCGCCTTTCACTTCCTTGTGTTTGCCACTGAGACATCACAGGTCACACAGGACAGGGGAATTGTCAAGGAAAGAGAAAAACAGGGTTAAACAATGTAAGAGAAGGAAAGTTTCCTTTACAAGTGTTTGTCGGACCTATATAATTAATCTGTGTTTGACCGACATGATTTGTATGTATGTGTCTGAGTACCGAGATTATCTATATGTGTTTGCAAAAACTGCCTAGTTTTCCCGTATTCATTTGTAGTATTTACATGATTTGTCGTTAGCTGTTTGCAGTATCTGTATTCTATAAAATTTATCCGTATATGTCTTCAGTACCTACAGGGGATTTTTTTTTTTTGGTACTTGTTTGCAATAATTAAAAATTTCTTTGCTTCACCTGTTCATTTGAAGGTTCTCTACAGAGTTGGTTGGTAGATAATTTGTCTACCTTCTGTGAACCCTGCAGGTATGTCTGTAGGTGTTGGCAGTACCTTCAGGTTTTGTCTGTGCTCACTAGGAACACTAAGTATGTGAAGTTTATTTTTACCTCACTAAGTGAGAACGATCTGACATTTCAAACAAAAAGTATGTTAGGCTTACTTGACATACACCTCGGCGACAGGCAGAAAGCAAAACGAGAGTCTGGCATCGACAGACGGACAGGGTCTGTGTTATTCTGTCTCTCACATTGGTTCTTACAGGGGCTGCACAGGCTCAGCAGCAACTGTTCATGGCTTGATCATCTGGCACGGGCAGATCACTCTGGTCCTGCGTTATCCCTCCATCAGCAGTGCGGGCCTGATGCGCGGGGCTTCACGCTCACCTGCACCCACTTTTCCGCACAAAGCCTTCTGGGACTGGAGCTGTTGTCGAGGGCACGCCAGGCGAAATAAGC
Source organism: Pomacea maculata (assembly GCA_004794325.1). Lineage (NCBI taxonomy): Eukaryota > Metazoa > Mollusca > Gastropoda > Architaenioglossa > Ampullariidae > Pomacea > Pomacea maculata. The sequence goes on from SRHC01003144.1 coordinate 85,579, forward strand.
AGACAAGTTTAAACATCTTGAATGTCCTGATGGCGGAGCCCCAGTTTCCATTAGGTTAGGCTGGATGCTCAGGACGTTGGTCGTACAGATGTCAGCTTAAGTGTAAATCACTCCTTTCTTGAAAAATGCTAGGCAGATGGCTTTTACTGGCTAAAAACAATTTAAAACTTGCTAAGCCAGATTTACCGCCGCTCTTCTCTTTCATTCTGGTTCTAAAGGAGTTCAGAATTTTTTTTCTGTCATTCTTCACGGACAAACTTTTTGAAAACATGAAATTTAACGACTACTAGGATTTTAGAAGAAAATCTTTGTTTGCTTTGCAGACGTTGACTTTTGTGGAGGTGAGAGTCGTTACAGTGTGAAACGAGGTTTGATGGCACAGGACATGTCGAGCTGGATAAAGGAAGACCGCCGGTGGAAATTGGAGCTGCTTTCAAAAGGTAGCGAACTCGACCACAGGGCAGCGCTCAATGCCCTCCCAGCACCGCAGTGCCCCCTTCTCAAGCCAGCTAGTAAATGAAGAACGCAGCTGCTTTGTTCCATGCACGAACAGCTGGATGTTGAAGGAGAATTGGAGAAAGAGAGGAGATGACGAGCTTGGATGAATGCACTATGGTGCCTGCAATGAGCCAGGAAAAGCTTACGGCAACAGAAAGGAAATACGGCGAAGCCCTGCGATGTATGGATGCTCTCGGTTTTAATGAGCTGTTGGAGCTGCATCAGTGATGGGTGCATGCATTCTCTTCCTAACAGCCTACAAGAGGATCCCTTTGCTTTCTTTGTGTCTGAGTTTTGATATGAGATGAATGTTTTTAAAGATCTGTGTTAGAGATAGGAAAGCGATGCTGTATACTTTGTTTTTTGTATAGACTTCTTCTTTACACAGTTACACGTACGCGGGCACACACACACACATTCGGAAACAAACACAGATACGCAGTCTCTGGCTTCAAGGGTTATTACACGTTGTCCAGAATCAGCCAATGTGTGCCCAGTTCAGAATATCCTTAAAACTTTAATGCCAAACTTTCTACCTATGTAAGCGAATGAATGAACGAAAGTGGCAAGTAAACGAACATTGATGAATAAGTGGGGAAAAAGATCAGATGGCAGTAGGAGGAACATCCAGCTACTGGGAGACAATCCAGATTCCAATGTCCGAAAGCTCACGTCCTAGTAAACTAATCAGAACCGGAAGTACTCTGTCATTCGTCACAGCCGTAGCCCAAGGGGTCGCTACAACAAAAAAACAACCCTCACAGTGTACCTTGTCTATTTTTCCATCATCCACAAGGATTTTTTTCTCTTTCTCTCACTCTGCCTGACACTGGTGTAGGATGTTAATTGTTTCGTTTTTCATTGTCATCGTCTTACTCCCCTCCTCTCCTCCCAACACACATACACACTTCTTTTTTGGCTTTGATGATTTTTTTTTCAAATAGGGTGGACTTAAAGACTTATGACTATTTATGGAGGCAATGCCATTTCTAGCTTTACATCAGGCTGTGTATGTGGGTATGCACTCTTGAAAATTTGTGGTATTTCAAACAAAAGTTTGAAAACAAAGGGCAGTAACACGGGGGTCTGTGTATGCTCGTATCAAACCAGAGTTGTCGGAAGCTAAGTCTGTATCTTTGATCTGACTAATTTGCATGACTAAAAGAAAATTGAGAAGAGTATTTTAAGTTTACTTTTATCTGTGAAAGAAGATTCTGGAATTATAGTCTAAACTTATTAGGAAAAGAGAAGAGAAATTGAAAACAAGATTCGAGATGAAATGACTACACAGTTTTAAAATAAAAATCGATGTCTAAACTTATTTTCATATTTGGATAATTTTTAAATTTCGTATTTGAGAAGATTTTGTTGAAAACATCAGCGATTCTCTTTCAGCTGTTATCTTTTTATTTTCGGTGTTGTTAAGCCGCCAAGAACATGTTTGGCATTGATGTTGTGCCAATGTGTGTTGGTGTGGAGGAGATGAACTGCCCCAGGGAAGCGGATACAAACGCCGGGAGAGCTGTTCTCTCAGCACGTGAGGTCCCAGGCGAGGCTGTCCACAAGAATGAGAGAGGATTAAACATCAAGTCCAACAGCTCACTGCCATCATGGCATCAACATGTTTTGTTCTCAGCATCTCAACACGCGCGCTTCCGGCTTTGCTGCATCCAGAAATGGCCGACAGTCTGTTAACTCCTGCTTACATTCACTTACATTATTGTTGATGTTTTTAGCAACACTTTTGTTTTTCCAGCACTAAGAAAAGGGTTGTGTTTAAAAGGGAACACAGAATTATCCCTGTGGAATTCCTCATTTCTTTCGTCGCTCTTTCTTTCCTCTTTCACTCGGCGTTCGCGCGCACGCATATATATATATCTATTCAATATATCGCCGGTGTACCACTGATCTGATCTTGACTCACAACCCTTTCTTCGTTTAACTTCGTATTGTCACCCAGTCTTCTAGAACCTTCCTTCACAGGCAAAGAAGTCCACGAGAAACGTACAATTGTTCTGTGCGATCATCATTATTTAACATTATTATTATTAACTCGTACATCTGTCATTGCACCCTTAAACCACCCACCCGTTTATTGATTCCTATTCCCGTGCAAGAAAGGGTCTGAAGTGATTCTCGAATACCTGTCAGATCGCAGCAGGTATCTTTGCCTCATTAAACAATATTTTTCCCACCATGGTACGAGAATGGACAGTGTTCGACACCCACACATACTCTTCGTGCACTCAACACACTAAGTTTTTTTTAAATTTTTTTCGAAGAACTGAAGACTGTTGTGGAATTTCAATCTTTGCCAAATAAGTTTTATTTCATTCGCGTGAACATAAAACCATGTCACTTGCTGATTGAGATGTTCTTTGCTTCTTTTCAGTAGGGGTCTGTTCAGTGCTTCCACTCCCACACCCGAATTTCCATCTATCTTCCTCGTCTTGGTTTTCGCTGGAAATAGTTTTAACACCGCTATTTACACCATGGCTTACAAAAAGCACTTACGGACATTTTAGAATAAGTTACTGTCCCTCTACAGACTCCAATAATTTATTGTAGAATAACGGGGAAGTTATGACCACTTCCGTTCTCCCAAAGAGAGGCTGTCTGGAACAGAATGTTATTTGAGAATTAATTCCAGCAAGTAAACTTTACTAATATCCTTCACGGCGCCAACTACTACATTAAAAAAAAAGCGAAGCATTGTGTGCATCTTCTCTTACTTCCCGCAGAGGGGAGTGGAGACCCCGGGTAGGTGGAGTGGTGTGGAGACCCCGGGGAGGTGTGGGCGCCGGGTGTAGCGAGGATCCACCCCACTGATCGCTGCAGCAGCTGTCGTTGGCGCCGGCTTGCCGCAGGGAGGCGCTGGTGTGTGAAGGAAACATCGTATTTAGCCGTTTGTAGGGGTTTCGTTTTCTTTCGGCCAGACCGTTATATTCGGATAATTTTTTTAATTTGCGGTTTATAAACTGATATCGTGCTCAGCGGGGTCTGCCACTCAATAAATTAATGTTTCGTACTTTGTCCCGTTTGCTTCGTCCCACAGCAAGGGAGGGCTGGGGTATGTGTCTTTCATTAAATTTCGTTCGGCGCAATATCGGTTTTTGCTGTTTTTGTAAAAATATCGTGTATCTTTCTCGTGTTTTTATTGTATTTTTTATCCCTCTCTTTCTCTCTCTCTCTCCATCACTTTTCCTTACTCTTTTCCTGTCTCTTCAGTTTGACGCAGTTTGTCTGTCGCTGTTTTTTTTATTTCTTTTATTTGTCCGTTGCAGCTGTCGGCGAATAGAGATGTGGAAGATTCAGCCGCCACTTTCCATCTCATTAACCCTCTCTCTTTCGTGTTTGTGTGAATGCGAGAAAAACATCCCAAAGACAGGAATAATATGCACTCCCTGCACTAAACAGTGTTGAAAAGTTTTTGTGTTTTATTTTATAACAAAAACTTTCTGCAAATATTAGCTTTTAGTTTTGGGGAGTTTTCAGGCTACGAGCGATGTTAATCTGGGATTACTTCCATTAGCGATCAGATTATGCTTACGTGTAGTATTTGGTGTGAAAAACACCAATAAACAGCAGGAAGGCTGGAGTGTATATCATTGTGTCGTATGTGTGTTAATCTCCGGTGTAATTAAGGTGAGAGCATAATTAACTTGGTTCATGTCATAACTGTAATGTCAGAGAGGATGTTTTAAACAGAAGCATTGGAGGTGGGGGAAAATAAAAGGTTGTGGGGGCAACTGAAGGTTGTGATGCTCTTCAACACAAAAAAGTGAATTAAAAAAATAAGCAATGACTTTTGTAGACATGTCATTTGCAGCTTGGGTTCGTTTATGAACCTATCTTCAGGCCTCCAATCACTTTGAATTCATGTGTGTGTGCGCGCGCGCGCCTGCGCTATGCTTGCGTACAAACAAATTCACAAACGTATGAACGAAATCCAGAAATTTTTTCTTTTCTCTTAGAAGCTAGATTTATTTAGTGTATGACTATTTCACCCGTTCATTGGGTACTACGCGCCATACTTACAATTCTCTCAAATTTTTTACAGGATGCAATTTAGTTTTCTACCACAGAACACAGAAATCAAACTCGAAATATCGCATTTGTATGTAAATACTTCTAATTAACATATGATCTCGAGAACGGAATAAAGGGGTATTTACCCAAAGTTTTGAAAATAGTATCTCACTAGACTTGACCGTAAAACAAATTTATTCCCCACTAGCCAGTAAACGATGTGTGTGGTCATGCTAAATGGAGTATTGTTCACACTTCTTTAATCTGACATCTTATCACTGTTTAATTAGGTTTCGCCAAGCCTCAGTATTTATGATAAAATCGACGGGCGGAAGGAACTGAGCAACAGGCTTTCCTGAAAAATTCTTTTGTCTTTGAGGCTATGACTGGCGTAGTTGTAAATACCGGAGCTTCCGGTTACTAACCATTTCCAACACCACACCGCTTTTTGTCTCGCCGAGCTCTCGGCTATTTTCACACACAAAGCACGCCCACAAGTGGGGAGAGTTATAAAACGGGGGGACCACACGCGCTGTTGACCCATACCTACGGGCGCAGACACCTCTTCTTTGAATCCTCAGGTCGTTATGCAAGTTTCGCAGTCTGTTAGCGCGTGCAGGGGGCGTGGGGGGCTCTGGGAGATCGTCTGTTGATGCTTGTCTGTTAATTAGCGGTGAGCGGCGCTCATTTGCTTCCCGGCTTTTCTCGGCATTTGTTTACCGCCGATTTGTAGTAAGGGGAGATAAGACCTATCTGCTGATTTGTCTTCCCCCCTGGCTGAGGCTTTGATCGTGCGGGGGTTGTTTTGCCATGAAGCATTCTGTTATTCCCCTTTCCAGGTGCTTGCGGTCTTTTATCCCCACTCCGCGCCATGTGGCACCCAGACTGGGGTTCGCATCTGTGTGCGCGCCGTTGCATTAAGGTCGACAAAGGTGCGCGCTTTCTTCATCTCGGGATATTTCACGGACAGGTCGTTCATCTCCTCTTTCGTTTCGATTTGTCTCGAAGATACCTTGTGTGTCTTTGGTCTCGTTTCGCACGCTAAACAAATTCACCGTTTCCAATCCATTTAGATAACTGTTGTCAAACATCTCCCTCACAGAGATACTAAAATAACAGCAGTATTTGGATTGGGTAGATAAACGAAAGAGTATTTGAGAAATGGAAGTATATCGGGTACGGCCGAAAGAACCTCACTAGACTGAATGGGGTTATTTTTTTGTTTTGGTGGAGGGCGGGTTGGGGAGGTCGTCAGAGTCGAGGACGGGTAAGGGTGTTCATGGGAATGATTAAAGGATCTGTCAGCTGTTTTTATCGAGCAAATTAACCAGCGGGCAACATGCTGAGCTCGTCTGACTTACGGGAAGGGAGATAAAGCAAGTGGGCTTGCCTTTCGCCGATGCAAAGTTGATTGATACCTGCGCACCCCATTTGAAGGGGTGGCGGGTGGCGGGGGACGAGGTTGGAGGCGGAACGATTGTTTACGCGCCTAACTCGTCCGCTCCTCAGTCATGACTGTTCGTGAAGTCGTGCAGGATATTTCATCATCATCATCGTCATCGTCATCGTCGTCGTCATCATCATCATCATCATCATCATCATCATCATCATCATCATCATCATCATCATCCAATCCATCCATCCGTCCTCAATCCTCCTCCTCCTCCTAATCTTCTTCATGTCATCGTCGTCGATATGGTTTATTATTATTAGCTGTACGCTTGATCAAGATGCCAACTGACAGTACGGTCGATGTGCGCCTTGCAGGATGAAACTGTTACATAATATGCATTGCTGTCGGAAGTACAGCTTGAAACATGCGCAGAGATAGATTTTTAACACATCTACTTCATAATAGAAACATTATACAGATCCCACTCGACCTCATCTCAAAATTGGAGTTCTTGAACAAGGCTTAAAGTCTTATTTTTCCGGTTGAACATGGCATCGAGAGGCTTATCTTTGACGGAAGAGAAGTGCACCACCAGGGTCAAGTGACAACATTTTTGTTGCTTGAAGTCCTGACGTTGATGTTTATCCGCACGACAGGTCAAGATTTTCTCTGAGACCAGCTTCTAAGCCCAACTAAATCTCCTCCCTCTTTCTTTTCAAAGAGAAGTTGGAAAAAAGAACAGGGAAATGAAGAAAAATCTGTTTACAAAAATGTTGTTTTTCAAGAAGCCGTCGTTTTAAGAGATTTACAGTTAGGTAGCTTTATTCGTTTCATGGAATTAGTTTCTTCTCTTTGAATTGCCGCCTGTGCAGCACTGCAAGAAGAATCAGTTTCAACAATGATGTGGTCGTTGCCCTGTGGGCTTAGTTCAAAAGGTAGTTTTATACTGAAGGACAAACAAAGCTGTTAAGAAAATGTTCTGAGAGAGTTACCATTGCTGTTTGGGTATTCCCATTACTATGATGCTCCAAACCATGAACAGCAGATGTATTCCAACAGACCATTGCTTCACAAGACTGACCGTCTGTAGCTTTGTTCTCTCTCTCTCTATCATTTTTCATGCACACTTTTATTGTATATAAATATACACACACATACACCTAGCAGCAGGAAGCCTGAAGTCACATTTTACCACCAGTCTGCTGTTAGAAATATTTGCAGTATTTTTATACTCAGATGGAGTTCACCACCAACTGTGGACGCCATAACTCCTGATCCCACAGATGAAATATGTTGATATCTGAAAATTCGTATTTGTGTGTTCATGATTCTGATCATTTATTCCGAAAATGTTTATGTCCTTGCGTTTATGGAACAATTCTAGGGTTTTGAATGAAGTCGTGTGGGAGTTCACATCAATCATCCACAGAAAGATTGGAGCCTGTTGCCTGTCTTTATCACAAAGTTTGATAGTGTGTATACATGTGTCAGATGGGTGGAGGCTATACATCAGTCTTGACTAGCCATGTGCATTGCTGTTCAAGCAGAATCAATTTTAAACTTTTCATACCTGATAATTTTTTGTAATGTTTGAGCGATTTAGAATTCTGCTCGGACCTCCTGCCGATTCTACAGGCTGAATTATTATTATTTTTTTAATAACAATTCTTTACATGCAAGTTCTCTGACAAACCTGTGGTGTGTCAACAGGAATAGATAGAACGATCCTGAATAAAACTCAGCTGTGCACTTGAACTTTAGATGAAATTTATTGCCAGGGCGGCAAACAGACATTGTGAAATTTGTGGCTGTGTTTTGCAATTGTTGCTGTGGATTGTTATTATTATGTTTGGATTGCAAATATTTGCCGCAACCGGATGTTGGTGCAGTTTGTTTTGCTATGTCCTTGGTAAAGAGTGATGTCCTGGTGGAGTTTTGGGTGACCATGGGTCCAGTCCCTTGCTGTTTCTCAAAGAACGATGCGAGCATGTTTCGTGGTCTGCTGTAACCGCTGTGTGTGATGTATGCTGATGATGGAGAGAATGTTTATATAGTGTTTGTTGACGAGAAGAACTATTGTTAGAAATAAGGAATGAACATAACCAAAAAAAAAAAAAAAAAAATTACAGTGCGGGGTTATAGTGTAGGACATGACACTGATACGATGCTGATAATGAATTTATGAGAGCAATAGTTGAAAATGAATGAGAGAGAGAAGAAAGAAGAAGAGAATATGAGTGAGTGAAACTTGATTATAATAATAGGAGGTATGAAACTAGCATGAAAATAATTACTGATGATAATAATAAGAACAATTGTTGGAAATGAATTAGAAAGGGGAGAGAGACAAGATGAAAAAATGAAACTTCACCATAATGATAGAAGGTATGAAAGTGGTAGGATAATTAATGATGGTGGCGGATGAAAAGAACAACCGTTGGAAATGGAATGAATTCGAATGATTTTATTGTCTTAAGGCCAGTTCAGCCATTGTCACTGTGGGCATATAAAAGCCATTCTCTCACTCATTCAGTCGCCTGTTCATTGATACCCCATGTTTGCTGAGCAACAACTATCGCTCTAAGTTTTAGAATAGAGAAAAACATTTTATTGTCTTCTACTCCTTGATTTAACCATACCTGATTAAAACCCATAAATCCTAAGGCCACTCTCACTCCTGTTATCCATTTTGTTTTGTGCATCAAGATTAAATAATAATTGATAGACTTGTTTAGGTACTCGGTCCATGAACATTTTTGTCAGTCGGAGTCAGAATTTATAGCAGCTGACTAGAAGTGGATACCGTCCAACTTCCCCATATATCTTATCTGATGGTGTTTATATTAAACATTCAAAAACTTCTAACACGCGTAAAGATATATCTTTTCTACAGGGCTGTTATCATGGAGAAGTCCCCATACTTTGGATGCACATTTCATTGACGATAATAGAGAATAATGCTGGGCTAGCTACACATCCTTGTGGGGACTGTGAAAAGTCTCTGTAAGTTTAGTTTTGTCAGAATGTGTGCCTTCAGGGAGTCGTACATTGGCATTACTGCTCTGATAAAGTGTCTGAATGCTTCGGATTTAATTAATGCTTTGTCAAGAGAGTTTCGTGCTGGATTGCGTGGTAGGCCATCTTTAATCCACAAAGCTTATATAAAGTTTAGATGGCTTACTAAGGTATTTCTGGACAATGAAATATAACGAGAATATCTGGTCAGATGTTGAGGATCCCTTTCTAAATCCTGCTTGTGATTCTGATATAATCTTGTTTTCCTCCAGCCAATCATACAATCTAGTGTTTAGTATTGACATATAACACATACCAATCGTGCTAATTACCGAGATTTTTCTGTAATTATTGGGGGACTCTCGGCCTCCTTTTTCAAAGACTGATACAATGACGGAATTTACAAACACATTATTGAAGTATTTACTCAGAAAGCCTCAGTACGTGTTCTTCGGCGACTTTTATCATTTCCTTCTGTCATCTACACCACATGCCCTCCCAGACCTCAGGCCCCTGATTGCTGAGCATCCCTCGTTGTAACATCTAGTCTACTGATTGAACTCTAGGCAGTTGGTCAACATCATAGAGGGTTAATCTGTAAGAGCACGAGGTATCCGATTTTAAAACTTCTATAAAGTGATTCATCCATCATTCTGCAGTAATTTTCTTTTCGCTGTTTTCCGGTCTTTCTTCTTACGACATGATTTAATTTCTGTCTAAAATAGCTTTGGATTATTTATTTGTTGTGACAGTCGCTGTGCTACTCATTTTCATTCGCTTCGTAAGTGTTCGTTGACCCAGCGACCATCAGAGGGTTAAAGTGCGGCTGTTTGTCCACAATATATATATTTTTGCTGGCATCGACTTCTAAATTGTCACTCCACTGCTATCCACACCGCAGTGATTTTCAGCTAGATACTACTCCGATCCATACCTAGTAAGGAAGAAAAAAGACATCTTCAGTCATTGATACCTGACTTTCGATCCCTTCTGCGAGTATCGAGGTGCACGGAGATGACTTAGCAACCCGAGTAAAATAGAGAATAATGAGAAGATATCGAACTTCGCAGCACCCCGCCATCCTCATACCTTTTCTTGTCCTGTAGTCAGGGTACACTTGGTTCGAATACTGTCAGCATCGTATTGTTTGACCCGAAGGGTAACAGGGATTTCAAAGTTCCCAGATTATTTTAGGCAACAAATCGAAGCAGTGTGTCCTTGCCGGGTTTTTTGGTTTTTGTTTTGGTGCAGATTGAGACACAGGTTGATGAAGCCGGAAAAGGGTATGGAGGAAGGGTCAACATCGAGTCATAGTATCCGATCGACTTTGAAGAATTTCGCCGGTCACAGGATAAAATTAGAAGTCGCCCACACGTCCTTACCACGTGAAAAAATTCAGTTAGTTCTATTTCAGAAATGTCAGATCGTTTCGACGACCTACGTGGTGTACTGAAAATAGTACTTCTGAAAAAGGAAAAGAAAAGAAGTGATGGCAGGGTTTTTTTTAAACAAAAGATCAGACACAGATATCGAACTAACTTCGCCAAACTTTCTTACCCGATAAGAGTTTGATACACAGGAGGATGAGGTTACTGGTGTTTGTGTGAGACCATGTAGGGAGTTATTGATTGTTTTGCTGACAAACAATTCTAGAATTGCCTTGTTGTCTTGAGGACCTAGAGGTGCTCTGGTTATGAAAAATGAAAGATTGCGCCTATTTATTGAAAAGGTGTTAAACAGTTTTGACAGACGATAACCTGTTATTATAATTAAAAGCTTTCATGTTGTGTGGTGTGTGCGTGATTTAATAAATTGGCAATATGTTCAAGAATTAATTAGAGCTCTTAACTAGACAGCGACAGGCGGGAATAATGAATAGAGCAAAGCTCCAGCAATGATGTGAGCATCTATCAAAGTAACTACAAAACATCTGCTGTAAACATTATCCAACTGTACTCAGTCATACTCGACTTCTATAAACACATGTACCAAGAACTTTAAAATATATATTTCCTTTAAAATGCAGCATTTAACTCCCCCCTCCCTCCAACGGGCGCGCTGACTACTTATAGACAATGACCCTAAACCTAAACAACTCGTATAAAGACTAATTACATCGTAAAAGATAAAACCGAAGGAGGGGGAGCGGGTGGAGTGTGTTTATGGGTGTATGCACGCGAGTGTGTACACTGCCATCACTTCAAAACTTCTTTAAATACCCGCACGCAAACCCTGATTTTTAAAGGAATTTTTAATTTTTTTGTTCGCCTGCTTTAATCAGGAATTTGTTGAAGGTGACATCTTTTCTTGTTCCAGACAATCAGAAGACTAGTGCTCCGTGATTATGCCATTTATCTCCCCCTTTTTCCCCCTGTTCAAGCGGTGCTCTCCCCTTGTCGTGCACGACAGAAACAATGCCTCGACAGTTTTCGTGATTGTCCGGAAATTAAGCTCTCCAGCCTCATTTTCTGTTTTATAACTCATGCTCGCGCGCTTGTCTTCTTGCTGCTCGGTGACTCACAGGTGACTCATTTAAAATTTTTTTTGTACAGTCCTGTTCCAGAGTTAGTCTTTACTACACAAAAATACTGTGTGAACCACCTCCCTCCCTGTACAAGAAAAATCGGTGTTTTTCTTATTAATATAGTCACCACTATTCAAAAAGGAACACTGCGATGTTAAAGTTTTGCGTTAGGGGTATCAAAGACAACAGTTTACATTCGTTTTTAAACCTAAACTTTTATAAAAATTACATTTTAGTATAATTTACTATATTCTTAAAAGTATGCTTTTATTTGCTTACTTCGGCTGTCTCTGTAATCAGTGTTGTCTCCAGATTGTGAGAGTTCGGAGTGTGCTCAAGTGTGGACATTTGGTCTCCGTTGACAACAAATTTCCGTTTCCTTTTGATGTTGGTTTGAATCACTCCGCCTGGTCCAGATTTGTCTTTGTTCGCATAGAGATAAATATTTGTATTTAGAAGAGATTTTGTTCTGTCGGAAGTAAAGTAGTTTGTGCTAGTTAATTGAAGGCTGCTATTAACTACTTTCATTTATCGTAGACAACAATCAGTTTATTTTTTAAGAAGTTGTAGAGTTCAACCAAACGACAACAACGACCACCATGTCTACTATTCATATCTGAATTTGTATGTGCAAATAATAATAATAGTAATAATAATAATAATCATCATCATCAAGCTGGCGTATGATTATAAAACTCTCTGTAAACATCTGCTGACATCCGTCCTGACATTGTATTTTTGTTTACCGAACTAATTAAGTGTTGACGCAAGAGACAGCTGTGCACCTTGTCTCACGCAGCTGACACCTGTTGTTATAGCCACGCTCGGACACATCCTCTAAAGCCCATCTCTGCAAAACACTTTTTTTTCAAAATCTAGGAAAACACCCCCACTCCCCAGTTTTCTTTCACGAGACATTCCAACAGACATCATCAAAGAAAGCAGTCAACAATAAAATGGATAAGTTTAGGTAGGAAAGGCCTCAGCCCTAGGGAACTGCGATCATATGTTAATTAGGACTATGATGCCACGATTGTGACTTCTTTCTGTACAATAGTAATGTTTACAGGCCAAGGAAAATATAAGGGGTGGCAGTGTGTGTGTGTGAGAGAGAGAGAGCTGGGTGGAATCCCCTATTACAGACCTATATATTGAGTCGACGCCATTTTGGATACATGTCATCGATGAAACAAATTAACAGCTACAGGCGTTCCGACTTTTATCGTGAGTCGTAGGACACTAATAACATGGAGGAACAAAAAAGTAAACAAACGTGAACAACCCAGTGGTTATGCGAGTGTTTGGATGCTGCAGTGTAAATAACGTGTGTGGAGAAAATCAAGCTAATAGATGGCATCGATCCGTGTCATCGACCCAGTGCCAGACATTTTCAGCTGTAAGTGTATGTCTGGACTCTGCAATCGACACAAGAAATGGCCTGGTCCTGATGAGGATTGACAGAGATGATGCAAAATGGCGAAAAGTGGTATCCACCCCTCCGAAAAAAAAAAATTGTAGGTTTGTTTCGCATCAGGTGATTATCCCATTGATGTCAACAGAAAGTGAAGAGGGAGGAAAAGAAAATGTTTATTATGTGTCTGAATATCTGGGTGTGAATGAAATGGAAAAGAAAAACGCAGGGTTAAGTAGTGGTAGTAAAGATAGGGGGGATGATAATCACAAGAGAATATGTAGAGATTTAGTCAGAGCTTGGGTGACGAAGCAAAAGCAAACCAACCAATCAACCAACCCACCCTACCTATAAATGTACAAATAAATTGTATGGTAAAAGTGTGAGAGTGTATTGCTGGCATGTGCATGGAGCCTGATAATGGTGACATGCTGCTGTGAGAGTGACAGTCGTGAGTTTGGATAGTCTCATTAAGGTTTCATCATGAACTAATATCCCTGGACTACTGAAACCACTGTGTAGGATTTAAATTAACAAAGTAAGAGATATTTCATTGGATCATTAATTTTTAACTTACATATACGTTCAGCTCTTAGTGGATGAATTGTTCAAAGGTCAACGGTTCTAACTACCACATTTACGGTCACATGACAGCCACGAGCTTGACTGCCACTCGTCGTTTATTCTTTTGTCTGCGGCTGGAAAACAAAATACATTTCAAAGAACAGTATTTGTTTTTGTTTTTTTCTAAAACATATCGATTTTCTTTGAAAGAAGCTAAGTAAAAAGAGATGGCAATGATGATTGATGATAATGGTGATAATATTGATGATGATGATGATGAGGATGAGGATGATGAGGATGATGAAAGTAATTCAAGCTCTCTTTTTTTTCCCTCTTGAACGCAGGAACCGTCGCTGTTCGCCGTGGCCAAGCTGCTGGAGACAGGTTTAGTCAACCTCGCCCGCTTTGAAGTGCTGTGGCGTCCCGTGACCTCTCACCTGATGGAGGTAGGAACCTTTCTGTTTTTCTCATTGTGGGGCTTTGCGTGTGGTGCATGCGCAGCAAACTGTTTTCCCTCTGGTGGCGAGAGCCTCGTTTGCTGATCAAGCGAAGAACATCAGCGTTTCATCCATTTTTTTGAAATTTTGATTTTGTTGTGAAGCATGGCGTTCTTTATTAGTGATTCGGGGCAATGTGAAACTTATCAAGAAGAAAAAAGGCGAAGAGAGAGAGAGAGAGTGCGTGCGGTTTGATTTATTTTGCTTGGTAAGATTTATTGCATGATTGCCATTTTATTTTGAACGAAGAAGCGGTTAACCAAATGGCCACTATCGGCGTGCCAGTTCGATACCTGTGTGGCATGTTTCCCCTACCTTTCTTTACCCAGTCGATCCGGATGTCAGGAATGGGTACCTGACTCTGTAAAGGGATTACGACTGCGATGAAGATGAAATCAGGAAGACCCTCACAAAAATGCAGGCCCCACAGAAAATACCTCCCTCCCCAAACACCTGAAAAAAAAAATCAGGAGTCAGTTTTATATTTACTCTTTATCATTAGCTGCATTTTTGGGATGTTTGCTATTTCACTTTCATGCGTTTCGTGTGTTTTTTCCCTCCACACCTCAGTTCGAACAGTTGTTTGGAGCTAAAGGTCCACGGCACAGTCCCGGGAGGCTGTGCTGACTGAGTCGCAGTCAAGTAGGACTACATCCGAGGCTTTTAGCGCATGCGTGTCGTTCAGATGTGGGCAGAGGGCACTTCCGTTTTCAGGTGTCTACAGCCGTATGCTGGATATTAGAAATTAATCAAGTGGACTCACAGTTTCCTGATAAGGATGTCTGAAAGGGATTAGTTTTCCTGCGCAGATGACAATGTATTTTTTCATGTTTGTATTATATTTCGATTGGGCAGGAGTTTCGTAGACAGGTGTTGTTTGTTTTCCCCGCCAGACTACAGCATAGTATTTTTTTTTCAAAAACGACATTTACATTTTCAATACGCAAAAGATTGGACCAAGTATCGTAAACACAAATCACGGTTTTCAATTTGATTGTGAGCAGAAGGTGTCCGCTTGCGATGTTTGTTCCGAACTGTCCGACCCACTGGCGACTGTTAGTCGTGCATCACTTCCTCTCCCTTCCCCCTGCCCCTCACCCCCCTCACAAACATCAATGCATCTTGTTTGCCACGCATCACAACTTGATACTGTCCCATCTTTGCGGAACAATTATTTCCGGCAGTTCATTATAATTTATTGTGTTGTGTTAAGTGATTTACATGGAAAGTTGTGTTGGCTTTATTTGCATAGTTGGCCGCGCTTCATGGATTGACAGTCGATGTCCTTGCAATGCTTGCTGGTGGCTCAGTGATACATTAATTTTATAGCCATCAGAGATTTACATCCAGATGTACTGGACCTGATTGGACTGTATCGAGTGATTAACGTATAAAACTTGACGAGATCTGAACCCTGAGTTTCTTACTTTAGGTGCTCCTGGTTGTTTCAGTTACACGTCTGATATATGACATAATCGCCTAGAAACATAATTTTAGCACCGATTCACTCCCGGATGAAAGAAAAAAAATCATCCTAGCTGGTACAAAATTTTGAGACCTGATTTACCTTATGCAAAATTTCTAAAGATGATTTATCCTCGATCGCTTCTTATCAAGATAAACTGTTCCGCACTTCATCTAGCGGCGGTGCATAGTGATTTGTCTGAACGTGTGGTCAGATATGGCCGCAGAGGAAATGTTCAGGAGAAGATGGTTTTCCAGCCTTACTGATCTGACCATTTGCCTGAAACAAGATAGTCCTTGATCATGGTGTCCAGCTCGGCGCCGTCGTCGTCAACAGACTGCAGTGAACGATTCCCATTCCCGACACGACCCATGCGTATCTCTCATCATGTTTTATGTGGGTACTTGTCGATTGTCAGACCCAGATTGACGCGGCCTACCTCTTCGCACGAAGGAGCCGCAGATAGTTTCCCAGACATGATTTCCTGTCTGCTTTCGTGGCCTGACCTATCCGACTTCCACTCTGTCATCGCTCGTCTTCGGCCTTAGAGGCATCCTAATCAAAAACAAAAAATAATACCACTTGAATTTGTAGAGCGTGATTCTTCGTGTGAAGGCGAGTTGAAAGTGCTGTACATGAAAGACTACAAACGAACGGACATTTCAACCTTACAAGAGACACAGGAGTCAGCAGACAGATGACCCGATAACAAACTTGAACGAAGAAGCGCATACATCAGGGGTGGGCACACTCCGTCTGTAGGCGGGCCGTCTGGCAAAATGTGTGTTTGTTTTTAGTTCAGCCTAGATTAATTTGATTGAAATTTAATTTAACAAGTACAACATCGTTAGAAGTCGACAGTCGGTAACATTCTATCACAGACAGAGTACAAAGATAAACAACATGGCTGACATGTCTGATTGAGTCGTTACAGAACATCGGGGGCAGCTTCCTTTAAAGGAAAGGCTGGTTTTAAAGTTTTATTGTGTGCGAATTCAGACAGATTCACTTTACACCATGAATTCGGCAAGTGAAAGCCATTATGTGCTCATTTGTTGTCCACTCCATTTCATTATCACTAGGTTTGTTGTGTAGTTACCTGGCCTGGAGTTTTGATATTTTACCGCATGGCTTAGAACTTTGATACCGAAAACTTTGCCGACCCCTGGACGAAGACAACGAACTTGGGAGTGAGCAGAGTTGAATGCTTGGTTATGAAAAATATTTCTTGAAGAGCTCTGAACACACTGGCAAATGTTGAATTCTGAACTTTGAAACTTCAAAAGTGTCGTTAGGTGTACATTCACCTTTCCGAGCGCTTTAAGACAAGCTCGAATTTATCAAACCATTTCTTACCTGTCATATGTGTGCATATCAAAGAAATAGCCATCATTCATCTCATTTCATCTGACACCTCCCCTTCCCTCCCACAAAAAAACAACAAAAAACAAACAAAACAAAACAAAACCCCCCAAAAAACCACAGAAAACAAAAAAACAAAACAAAACAAAAAACAAAAAAACAAAAACAAAAAAAAAAACAACAACACCAAAGACAGAAAGAACACAGCACGCAGAGACTGATGTTTTTCTTCACACTGATTAAAGGCTGTAAACCCGCCCATTACAGCTTAGTTGAAAGGATGCCAACAAATGAGGGTGGAAAGTGGAGTCGTTTCACTGGTGCTAATCCCAACTGGTAACTGATTTTTCCGGATGCTTCTCCAGATCGTGTTTGACGGATGCCCCAGGTGATCCATTTTAGGAAGCCGCGTGGGCTGCTGGGCTCGGAAAGGCTTCTGCTCCGTGGAAGCATCTCGAGTTCACCATGGCGCATAGTTTGCAATCAGGAGGAGTCATTACACGCGGGTTTCTTTTTTTTTTCTTTTAGAAACAATATATGTTTTTTGTGGGTTGGGTGGGTGGCAGAAAGGTAATTCTATCAAATAATGAATAATCGAGAAGTGTTATACAGCACTGTGATATTTACCGCATTAAAAAAAAATCTTTTTTCACGATGAATCCATAGAAGGTTTTCTCAGATTCTTTTACTTTTTTTTAAAAATAAGGGCAAATTAAATTTAAAAAATGAGAAACAGGGTTCAGAAAGGCATTCCATTTGGTGAAATATTGATGTTGTATCAGGCGGTCGGGCAATATATGACGGATTAGATCAATAAGCAACGTGTCGTGTATTATGTTTTATGATGGCACGAAGTTCACTGTGGCATCGGTATTGATCTGTAGAATCTGTTAAAAGCATGAGAGAGGAGGAAGTAGATGGGAGAAGATAAAATATGGAAATTTGAATAGCTTACACTGCTAGTGTTTCTTGATCATGACTTATATATTGCGTGAGGCGGTGTTTCTATTCTCGGCCTGTAATTTCAAATATTTCTGTAAGTTATTTTCATGAAGTCATATACACGATTATTTTTTAGGCTGTTGGGATGTCAGTTTTTTTGAAGTATCTACCCACATGTTGAAAGCGCGATATTTCTTTGGCCCACACTCACTGTCACTTAATTATCTTCTCACTTCTGAGATTATAAAACTTCGCACCGCCTTTAATCTTTGTTTTTCACATCGCAAAAGAAAAATGTTAGCAAACAGACCTACTGATACCTTGTATGATAAGAGGACTCAAGTTTCTTAATGTAGCACTCTGGTATTCCTCCCATTTGATATTCAGGGGAGACTATCGATATTTATTAAGGAGAAAGGGGAGGGAAGAACACTTCTGTGTAACTACTTGTTCTTTCCTGTTTGAAGGTTTTAAGACGGAGTGTTGAAGTTTTCAAGTATGTAAAATCGTTAATTTGTTTGTCAATGGCTGGTTATCTCATTTTATTTCGTTTACCGGAATATAAACCTGCAGGGAATCTTGGAGTTTGGGTGAGTAAGAAACCTGCTTGGTGAATCGCCTTGCCAGCAGGGGACTTTTTTTTGGTGGGGGAGACGGGAAGCTGTGCTCCTGACATCTTGAAACCTAGTGAACGGGTGTCTCGTGATAAACAAGCCATTCTGGAAAGTGCTGAACAGATGCACGTGCACTTTCTCGTGTGAGCGTGTGGGCGCTTGCAGGTCTTTCTATTTTAGAGGAACATTTAATACCCTCGTCCGGCCTAGTTGTTTTGTTCTTAGACTATGACGTCTTATGTGACCTGCTGACCTCATGTACGTATGACCTTTTTTTTTGAAAGCCTCGACCTTACAGTTCCTTTCTTGTCTTGTTGGTCGTGACTGACTGTGAAGCGACTGGGCTTGAACTTGAAGACCTTTTGCAGCCATCTCCCAGGACGTCGGGGTATGGGTATTTTATGGTGCCTGTACATCGCGCCATCCCAGGCATGGGGCTCAATCCCAGGATTACTGTTGGGTTTATGTTCGAGACTGAGGGCTTACCAAGGCACTGGATCGGTACTGGTCTGCCGCCCGAAGTGTCATCGTTTCCTACGTGGAAGCCTTTAGTCTGCCCTTGTTGCCACTGTCTTCTACCAGAAGGTGTGATCCGCTGGAGCTCTGACTGTCCGACAAGCTTGTGATCATCACACCACGAACCATTTTCATCAAAGTTTTTTTTTAAGGGGAGGAATGTCCCTTGTATATATGCCCTTGTTAAGACTCTTAGCGTATACTGCGTGGCCATAATGTCCTCGTGAAGGTGTTGGAGACGGGTCTTGGGCTGGTTAACTCTGGTAGGACAATCAATGTAAAGAGCAGCTTACACTGTCTCACACACATATTGTATTGATCTACGTTATATATATATATCGTTCTGGAAGTCATAAGTACAGAGTTGGATTCACCTTCTGTAGTAACGTCTTAATCAATAAATGTCTTTTTTTTTCTTTGTTTTATCTTTAGTTCTTTGTGTTTATTTCTGGATTTTTAGTTCTTTCTGTGCTCGAGCGCGTGCGTATATGTATATGTATGTGTGTGTGATTTCCTAGTAATGTGGTTTTAGGACTGATTGACACAATAGGTGACATATGAATTGCAAATCGAAGTCATTGAAACGATTTGAAACATTCCTCTGTTCTACGTATTTAATGCTTTTTTTTAAAATAGCTATTCAACCGGCTTCAAGGAGGTCATCTGTCTTTCCAAGTGCAATCCAAATCGCTCTCAGGAACATACATCCACTCCCCATCGTTCTAGGCATACACTCAAAATATCAGTAAACAAGCACTCCAATCAGTCCTTCTTCACAAGCTCGCTTCTTTTATTTTACATCCGGAATCGAAAAGTTAATCAAACGACAAACGACAACAATCCCGATTTACCTAACAAATAGCTTGAACATTCAAGATTGCTGCTCGTCGATTGTGAACATACACAATCTGAGATTATTTCACACACAGACAAGCAACCATATACTCATAGAGGTAGGAAAGGAGAGTGAGTTACTAAGTAAATATGTGTGTGTGTGAGAAAAAGAAAAGAGAGAAGGATTGATGCAGAGAAAAAAGTTGGGTGGGTTTGCACAATCCAAGAGTCGGCGAAGAAAGTGAGGGTTTTTGTTTGCAAGAGCCCAGCGCTTATTTCGCGACCGTGATGAAGCTGTCGACAGAATATAGCGAGTTTAATAATTGATTGGCAAGGTGCATCTCATCTCCTGCCAGCAGCCATCCGTCATGTTTGGTAGCGGCTGCAGTAGCCCACCCCGGTCTGTAATCCTGTTTGCACCGCTCTTCTAATAGTCTTCCATCAGTTGCCGAGGATTTGTCTGTCTCGCGGCCTCCGCGTCTCCTCCGATGTTCGATCTCGATATCGAGCCGTCATTTGTAGGTAATTTTGATTAACTTTATCTGAGTACTGAATCGGTAGTCCTTACCCTTCCTCCTTTTTTCTCTCTCTTTCTCTTAAGGGCTAACTCTAAAACTTAGAAACTTTAATGAAAACTTTTTTTCTCAGCTTAGACCTGTCGAAGAAAACTATGCCATGAAAGTTGTGTGTCTAGATGTCTTCACGAATCAAAATAAGAATGCTAGGAAGGTTTGGATAACATCTGAAATGTGAAAAAAAAATGTCATTCGCTGGTGATCAATGTGAGAGAGAGAGAAAGAAAGGAAGGAAGGGAGAGTGGAGGTAAGTAAATGGAGGAGAGAAGTAAATGGAGATGGAGAGGGATCAGAGGTAGGTGAGTGTAAAAAGGTGTAGGAAGAGGTATAGTTGTTGCCATATTGATATGCGTTTCTTTGTGTGTGTGTAAAAATGCGATTATTTGTGCATATTCAGCATCACTTGCTAGAGATGTCTACGTGCTGAATTGTATTACCGCAGTGTTTAAAATATCCTTGAGATTGGGATTAGTTCGCTGAGAGACCAGGTGCGCCTTCCAATCATCTGACTTTGTTTTCCGCATCTTTGGTGGTGAAAATTACACGTTGACATCTTGTAAACAAACGGCTTTGGTTACATCAGCCAAATTCGCACAAACAGTGCAACCTTTCCAACTCTCATTTTCCTTGCGATTATTGCTTTTCTCCGCGAAACTTATTCATTTTTTTTTAAACCCTCATAGTAATTATTATTACTGTGCTTGTGCTGTTTATTACCTTGTGGTTCATATGATATCCTAAGTTTAAGAACTTCACCTGAAAAGCAGTTGGTGCACCTGCCGCAAACAACAACAATATGCAGATTTTTTATTAAAAAAAACAACAACAGACTAAAACATTTAAAATGACATCTAGTTTCATCAAAGTCGCTGAATTCTAGAACTGACCAAAAATAAGCAGTTGAAGAGATGGAAATGGATTGACAGACGGAAGTGTTTAGTGCTGAAAGGTTTGACCTTAGTGGGTGTCTGGGTAGACAAGTTGCAGTATCTCGGGTAGGTTTGCTGACACGTGACTAGCTGTCGTAGACCAACCAGCTTTTGTGGCTGGCTTTTTGTTTTCGTTTTCACAGAATACATTGTTTGATTATAGTGTGCTTACGTCACAAAATATATAGGTTGATGTCTGGCGTGGGTACGTCACAGAATATATAGGTTGATATCTAGCGTGCTTACGTCACAAAATGCATAGTTTGATGTGTTGCGTGTTCACAAGGGGTGCGTGATCGGTGTCCGTGAATGTCTCCACATTTTTTCTTACAAATACAAGAGACAGAGAGAGAGAAAGTACAACTTTGAGCCATGAGTTATGCATGAGGAGGCGGTTCCTCGGGGAGTTGTGTAATCAGCGGACGGTTTCGGCAGCAGTGACGTGGTCTTAACCGAACGTCATCTTCGTTTTCGATCAGGTTCAGCCTCAGGTGACTTGGCACAGTCACTGCGGCAGGTCAGACCATCACCCTCCTCTTTTTACCCCACGCGTCGGTGACACCCGTCCGTTAGGAGAAACCGGGTACATCTGACGACAGACGATGTTGAGAGATGATCTGTGTCACTAGAGACTAGCTTTGTGTCTACATATTATTACCTACATATTATTACCTGTTTCCCACGCTGACAGTCAACAGTCCCCTCACTCCACCGCTCCTCTCGTCCTAGTCACACCATTTTCAGGTCTCGCTCAGCTTTTCTTTCTTTGCCACCTTATTTAGTCTGATAGTCACAGGCACCCAATTTCCGGCCGGTAATGAATTTAATTAGCGTCTTTACACACACCGGATTTTTTTCAATCTATTTTTGTAAACTTCCCCATCCCAGCATGCCACGACATCCAGGTCACGGTATCTTTCCTCTCTGCTTCTTTGTTCAAGCGCATGCAAGCAAGGCCCTGGGTTCGGATCCCGTCTCGGGTACACTGTTCTTTCTCTGCATGTGGTATTTGTTGACAGGGATGGCTACTGTAATATAGCCTTAGTTGCTGACTCGGTGTAAAACACAAATTCCTCTCCCTCTTCACATACATTTTCTCTTTCAGTCTTCAATATTCTCTCAAAGCCTTATATGGATTGTGTCTGGTTCACCTAATCAGTTCAGGGAAGTTATATCCGGTAAAGGGTACAGGTGAGCACTGTCCACAAATCAGACTATATATATATTCGTGAAACCTTTAACTCTGTTACTGTATTTAAAACAGACGCAAATGTTTTATGTGGTAATTGAAGGAATGACCTTTGATACACGGAAAGTTCTTGGTTTATGACAGACCGTCTGCTGTTACGGGAACTCTGTCTCCGAGTGTATGATACTTACCTGTCAAACTTTGTTCTTTGCTCTTTTGTATCGACATTGTATGCCGTGATCGCAAGTTTTCTTGTGGATTGTTGGTGTGATTTAAGTGGACTATAAACACTCACCTGAACATGACACTTGATCATAGCGACAGCAGTCGCCATCCATTTCGATGACGGAGACCTCACAATGTACATCAGAGAAAAAAAAAACTGTCGGCGTCCACGAACCGATTCCTCGTATTTCAACCTCGGTTTGATGAGAGAAAGAGAGAGAAAGAGAGATGGTTGAGATAAGGCTGTTGCCCGAGGCGCGTTTTGCTTTCTAAAGAAGATAGCCAAGCGGAAGTAGACACTAGAGTTGTCGCCCCACCAGAGTGACGCATTGTGAGGAACAAAGTACAGCTACTTATTTTACTTCATGCCACTTTATCTCTTCGCTAATTGACAGCAAGGAACAGGTTCTCTTGGAGGATACAAGGGAAAGAGCACTCTTTCGATGTTTATTTTCGGGTTACAAGATTCAAGATTTTTGATTCTTTCACCTTCTAAGAGGTGTTCCCTTACTCAAAAAAAGTATATATATATTCACACACATTCCTGACTGGCACATTTCTATCTTTATATACAATATAAAGTCACAATATGAGTCACACTCACCCCCGCAAACACACATATCCACTGGTCGGTTTTTTAGCTAATTAAAACTATTTTTTTTCTGTACCATACGCTTGTTTTATCCTTCTTCTAACCCTTAAAAGCCCTTTAAAGGATATCTGAACATGTAATCAAATAAAGTAAAATATATAAACACAGGTAAACTTTTGACCAACGCGGTTGGTTGGACTACGTGTTTCTTGTCTGAAACAAGAACAGTTGATGCTGTGGTATGAATATAAGGTGTTTGGATTTTTGTGGACTATTTAGTGTGTTCAGCCTTGATATCTAACCGATTATTTCCCTAAAATTCAGGAAATAGAACAGTTTTCTCTATGACATAAAAGGAAACCAGAACTAATACAGAAAAAAAAATCGAGACCACAACTTATTTATTCCCCCTCCCTTACTAGTCTAATGTTTGAAGATGCTTGCATTTTCCATGAAAAGCGAAATGCTCTCTTTGCAGAAGACCTTTCTGTACCAAAACGAGGCTGTGAAGGCGGAGACAGAACAACAAAACCGTCTCTCACCATTTGATGTCTTTATTTCACTTAATGGGAAATGCATTGAATGTTTTTTTTTCTTTGTTAAATAAAGGCAGTTCCGATGTTCGCTAACAATGGTCGTAACTTGCTGTGAATGGTTCTGGGTGTCCACAGGTTTTTCTCTACAGACATGTCTACCTTGGGTTCCACGGAAAAAAATATGTAACTGATGCACAGCACAGAGTAGTGTTACTAATGCACGGCAACGAGTGGTTTGTATTACTGATGCCCGGCACAGAGTGGTTAGTGTTACTAATGCATGGCAAAGGATAGTTTGTGTTACTAATGCTAGTTCGGGAAATAGAAAAGACTTAGCACTTTGTCTGCACATTACGACGGGGTTAAAGGACAACTCGAGCGCTCAACGAAAATCGCTGAAAACAGAGCATAAAGCATCACACAAACTATTCCGCTGATATTTAACGACGACGAGACAAAAGAAATATATTTATATTAATGTTTGTCTTTTAATCACACACGTATTTGTAGAGAAAACAGGAACTGATGAAAGGGTAGTGTTTCTAAAAATAGTATCTTCTGAGTCAGCTTTGAAATGAGCTTAACCCGATCATAAAGCAGAAATGCTGCACTCGTGTTGTCCTTTAAAGTAAAGCTACTAACATGGCGGAGGGCTGTAGGCGCGACAGGTGAAGCAAAGTATCTACTTGTTTTTATCGTGACGGGTTGGAGTTGTGCCCGAGTGGCGGATGGAGTGCGATTAGAACAATGAAAACAAAACACCTCTAGCAGACACACCGGAAACGCAGTCTTGGGGTCACAGAGGGACAGGGACGAGACATGGCGCAGGTAGAAAAGTAGATCCGTCCGCTGGCAGCGCCATCAGGTTTCCGGCTGCGCCTACACGATAGAGCTCCGTTTGAGGATGTGAACAAATTAAGGACAGGGACATGGGGTGGGGCTCTACTCTAAGGCGTGGCAGCCATTTCTCGGGGTAAAAATATTTACAGTACTTGCTGCATGAACTTATGTCTACTCTTTCTTCTTTGTCTGCGTGAGCTTGTGTGTGTGTGTGTGGGTGTGTAGGTGTGTGTGTGTGTGCGAGCATTCGTGAGTTTGTGCGTGCTGTATGTAGAAATTTGGATGGGCTCGATGGACCTGTGTCTTAGACATTTGCTTCTATTTACATCGTGCAACAAAGAAACGAGGCGATGTCGTGGGCCAGATGTTTCGACCGGAGACACCATTAGGAGGGAATGGCAGTGGAAGGTATTTTTTTCGATGTAAACAGTCATCCGCACTCTGTTTATCTCCCTGGAAACTTTTCAAACTTTCGCATCATCCCTCCGTCTCAGCAGACCTTTGTCTGGACTATTTCCATAGTAGAATGAAAATTAAGTGCAGGAGATAGTACGATGTAAAGTTAGCAGTGTACGGAATGTAAGTATGGTTCTCAAACCCATAGAATGTTAGTATGGCTCTCATATCGCGAGATGTATTGTTTTCAAAACCTTACAATATGGGTTACCTAGGTAACTTGGTAACCTTTTCCATTTGAACCAATCAGCGGCTAGCATAGGAACTCGACCCATGTTTTTGCAACCTCGGAAACTATTTCTCATTATCACTACCACCCAAAGAGCTACTATGACCAACAGAAGGAAGTTTATGTTCAATAGGTTTCAGACTGAAATTAAGTTTTGCGATGTTAAAGAGTGAAATTGAGTTCAGCACCTGGCAATGAGAAGCTACTTTACTAACATAAACAGTTAGTTTATGGTCAGCAAAATGTGGATCCAAATTTTGTTGAGTCGTATACAGAGCGATATTTTGTGGAGCAGTATGCAGTGACATTATATTAAGCAGCAAACCAGGTTTACTGGCATCTTACATCTTCACCCACCTCACGACGACATTTGACCATAACGAAAACTGATGTTGAAGAAGAAGACCCACCAAAGATGCAGATGATAGTGTGGTGCTCATCGGTTCACCGTTAAAAACCCGTTCACATATTCTTTATATTCCAACGAGGTTAAAAAACAAAGGGGGGACTTGGAAAGAGACTTGGGGCGGACGCAATCAGGAGGATCTTCATCAAAGACTGGCCACTGTGAAGAGGTTACCATGAATGCCAAAGAGAGATGGCCCAGGAACCAGGTCTCGGAGCGTGATCACAATTCTCATTTTGATCCACGTTGTGCCTCGTGATGCGGAAGGTTCATCCTAGCCGAGAATCGTGTGTACCCGGACAGGTTGCGCGCGCAGGATGCAATTCCAGCGGCATTTCCGGTTCCGGAGAGAGGAAAAAAGTGTAGCGTCATGCTTGAAAGTCAAGAGCCGGAAACAGGTTGGCGTCGAGCGCCAGATCAAATGTTTTTGCCAAACGAGGGGACAAGTCTAGCATATGAAATTAACATGTGAGATCATCAACAGGGTGGTGTGGATGTGTTTTTGTTTTCCATCGATGTGGACAGCAAGTACTGGGAGGCTTCCCAGCGTGGGTGATGTACTTGATTGTGGAGGACGAGGTCGCTGGTTCGAGGCCCTTGTCAGCCCGTGGTCTTAAAGTTGGTAACCAGAAAACAGTGTTCCAGAACTGTGTTCTTGATTTGTTGAGAAATGTAAATGCGAAAGAAATAGAGGATTGGGTTACGACATCCACAAGTCGTGCCTTTGACACGGGGAGTAACTGGGGTTTTACTGCCCCTTGCGGTCACTGAGTTGTGGGACTTGACCAAGACCAGTACAGCGAAAACATACCAGGGTGAACCTATGACAGCTGTTTGTTAAATAATAATTACAGTAGTAAAAATAACAAGAAAAATGTTTTAGATGAGTTTATTAAACACGTCAAACATTAATTTTTATTGTTGTTTATGTTAGCTTGAAGACTGACGGTGTTTATGTGACAACAAGACAGGGAAGGGTAGAGGGAGGGGAGTCCCAGATGTTTCACCAGCTGTTCAATAATTCAGTCACTCACTAAAGAACACCAGCTCGAAATATTGAGTTATAGGAAATAACTTGAAATATTCGAAGTGACAGTAACATAATTTGACTGACTTTCTTTTTCTTTCTTCTTACATGCTCGCGGATCTTGAAAGTATCCAGTCTGTGGGAAGGCGACATGACACGGGACTACTTTATGCGCGCAGTAAAACGACTGAGCTTGCGTTTTGCATTGACACGTACAGAAAGATGCACGCGTGCACGCACACACACGAACACCGCCGAGCGTTTCCAGGAGGAAATGTTCTTTCACCGAAAGTAGACCGGGACTTCAAAGGTGTGCAGAGCTCTCTAATCCTGGTGGCCATTGATTGCTCCGGCGGCGCCGTCCAGGCACTGGCCGTGGAGCTGGAGGAGGATAAATTATCTCCGACCACTCTAGGACCCTTGAGCCGCCATTATTAGATAATCACAAGATTAGCCTCCGTGGTCAGGTAGCCGCGACAGTTTGGGCCCAATCTTGGACTCGGGTGGGTAAAGGTAGGGTGGACTGTGAAGCGAGGTCGGACATGATTCTTTTACTTTGCTTCCTCTCCCAGACGGTAGTAGTTGGGGTGGTGGGATGGGGTAACAAAGGACATGTTTGCCTGGTCCAGCATGCCTTTTTATGCCCCTCGTGACGCGTTAAACTGGAAACTTTATAATTATCATGGGACTAATTCTTCTTAGGTGTATTGATCTCACAGTGTGGCCACACCCTCTTGGATAACTTTCTCCCCTCCACGGAACCTGAAGTAAAATAACTGTGCGTTTGTTCTGCTCTTAAACCAACACAGCCTACCTCTTCAGCATTTAAAAAATAAGTAACGGTCGAGGCTCACACGGATCTGTTTGTTCCGTTCCACTCCGTGACGTCATGTGTGGCAGTAAATTTCTCGTGCGTGACGTGCAGCGTTGCACAAACATTGGCGGTCGTCTGCCCAGGCTCGGCTGTAGTTTGATGGCTAGCTGCCTAGCAGTCTGCTAAAGTGTTCATACAATAAAAGCGTTTAGGATGGTATTAGCTATCCAGCTCGTACTTAGCGATCCTCTGTGAACGCAGGCACCTTGATGACATCAGTAACCTGATGTTTACTGCTGACGGGGACGTTTACCGAAACGAAACCATTGAAACATTTCGAGATATCTGTTGACTTATTTCTTTGTCATTCTCCTGACAGCTTTTTTTTTTCTCTCTCTCTCTCCTGTCCCCGATTCTGCACTACTATGGCAGATCCCTAGTGAACTTGCTGACCTTTCACACACAATGTATCATTTATTATCTTCACAAAAGCGTCAGCTGCTGGCATCGTTGATGGGAGGTCTGCGATTGCGGTAATAGACCGCCATTAATCTTGGCTTTAACTCCTTCATGCCTGGGTGGAGGTCTTGGGTGCAGTCATACAATGTCGCAATCGTTCTGAAGTTCTCGAGCAGTAAATGAAGCGTATAATGACCTTAGCACGTGAAACTAGAAAGACTTGAGGTTCCTAGCGAGAGAACAAGCAGACTACGATCACACGTGATCGGTACTACAGTCTTCAATTCTGTTGTTGTCCATTTGACTTCTTGACCTCTACCACGAATGGGGGGCATTTGAAAAAGGAAGTGATAAACTTTTACCTTCAAATACAATTTGTTAATGGGTGGGATTATTGTTGGTCATGGCAACAAGAGAAACTTTTAAAACAAGATTGTATTTAAAACCTCATCCAAATTTATGAACCACAAAGGATGCCAAACAACCAAAGTAAAATAAAAGTGGAATTTTAATATGTATTAAAATGATATAAGCATGCCTCGCTAGCTTCTCTTAACTGATTAACTCTCTCTCTCTCCGCCAGGCCGAGCGTGTCTAAGAGGAGCTTACTGGCCGAGGATATAAAGATGACCTCAGGTGCACCCAAGCACCATGCTCAGATCTTTATTATAGAATTAGGGGTTAAGTGGGCGCGTTTTTATATCGGCGAGTGCTTCTCATCGATAGATGACAATCTTCCTGCGTCAGCGTTTATCAAGTGAGTGGGTTTGATTACGACAGTTCACTGTCCGCCGAGCTTTTGAGGTTTGATTCTTGATCGAAGAGTGAGGACGAAGATTAAAAGTAGCTGGCGCGCCGCGGGCTGCTGGCCGGGACTGCCGGGACAACTCGCCAGACTTCCTCCCACTTTGTTATCGACATCCTTATTTCAGTCTTTGATGTTAATAAGTGATGCTAGTTCTCCTGCTTGACCCCGACGCGTGCCGGCAAGGGTCACGGGGATCTGGTGTCCAGCTCTGTCCGATTCTGGGCGGATTGTCTTTCATGTCTCTTCTTTCATTTGGTAATTCGCGCTCGTCACCTTGCGTGTTCTTCTTTTGCCCATCAAGTGACCACGCATCATCATCGTCATCAATCATCCATCATCTATCCATCATCCATCCATCATCATCGTCCATCTACCATCCATCCGCCTATCATCCGTCATCCATCATCCATTACATCGTCATCATCAATCATCATCATCATCATCATCAAAACCAAAACTTTGCAGTTACTAACGTTTTTTTTTTAAACGTTCCGGTATGGAAAGCTAAATCTTTTTTCGTCATTCGATATACAAGACTGTTGATGTACGTCACCGCACTATGCAGATGAGGACAAATAATATACGACTTCTGGGTTTCTGTCATTGGATTTAAAAATTGGAGTGAAAACTGCTGCTTGAGTAATAGGTAGCATGTAGCCTTCACATGATGGATTTCGGAAAGAGATATGTAAAAAGCCTTATTTTGCTTCCATCTTCAAAGGAGACGAGGGAAATGGTGGCAAAGCTAAAACCCGCTCAACACCTTGAAGACTGTTGCCACCGGGCTAAAGTGTAGGGATAAGCTTACTGAAATAGAAATGTTGTTGTTGTTGTTGATTGATGATGATGATGTGCACAGCCGAAGTTGATAATAGTGTCTAGATGAGCGATTCAATTCGGGTGGTGTCGGGGGTTGCAGCCCTTGTAGCACATCGCACCCATTCCTGCGACGCGTGCTTTACAGAACATAAAGACCAGGAACGTCGTCAGGCACGCTGGCATTATCATTAACATCTGCAGCGCTGGCATTGTGCGTATCGTCATGCATACCTTCATCAGAACGTAGAATCTTGCAGACAGAACAAAATAATTATCTCCTTGATGTACTGTTATGTTCCCGAAACACTTTCCATTAAGCAGTGTCTAGAACGTTAAAGAAAGGGGTGCGGGTGAGATGAAAACATGGTGGATGATGTCTTTTTTTTCTTCTACCCGTAGAAAAGGTAAAGGAGGCGTATTGTCCAAGCTGTACAGACCGCACCAAGAAATACGAGGTCGAAGTTCATAACGTTGTTTTTAAATCTCGCAAACGAACTTATCCGTTGGTGTGTTCTGTTAAGCTTCGTCTGTGAGTGCTATGCGTCATCATTGAGTGTTATGCGTCTTCTATGAGTCTTATGCATCATCTGTGAGTGTTATGCGTCATCTCTGAGTGTTATGCGTCATCTATGAGTATTATACGTCATCTGTGAGTGTTATGCGTCGTCTGTGAGTGTTAGGTGTCATCTGTGAGTGTTATACCTCATCTATGAGTCTTATGCGTCATCTGTGAGTGTTAGGTGTCATCTGTGAGTGTTATACCTCATCTGAGTCTTATGCGTCATCTGTGAGTGTCAGGCGTCATCTGTGAAAAGTTGTCGATCCCAAGCAGTGTGTACTTAGTGTACCTTCCCTTTCTTACGCTTCCACCGCCTTGGAAATAATCTCCCTTTTACCAGCACTAGAGGAGTCGAAGTGACGTCATAAGAAGTCGTGGTAATTAAGAGTTACCTTCTTGATTTTAGATAAATCCCTAAAAATCTTTTTTTAAAAAAATCAAAGCGAAAAAAAATGGAGAAAGAAATTCGTGTAATACAACTTTCAGCTTTTTTCAACTTTTCGGCACAAAAAGTTTATCGCCCAGAATTGTGTGTAGTTTATCTTTTTCTGATTTACCAGAAATTAATAGAGCTGAAAATTTTTATGTAGCTTATCTGGTAAACCAGAAAGTAACAATGTTTAATGTGCATGTTCTTCATTGCTCACTTTTCATCTGTTCTTCCATGCATCAGTTATACACACGCGTTTCATACACGCCGATAAGAATAATGTGCAAAAACACACAAAACACGGCAAAAATATATTATTTAATGCAGTAAAATATTCCAAGTAATAACTCGTTTCAAAACATTGTGAAACAAGGAAATTAACCGTCGGGGAACTCACGTGACCTGCACGAGTCACGCAGTTCAGTTGTAGTTCGTGAGGCTGCCTCACGGTCGTCTGAAGGTGAAAACTTTTTCTTCCCTCTGTATTTTTTAAAACCATTTTGGCCAAGTGGAGGCGGGGGCGGCTTTAAGCGCAAATCGTCTGACTCTGTTTTTGTGCATGTGTGCGCAGCATCGAACTTCGAGAATCGAGTAAAAACATGAGTTTCCTAATAGAGTGGAAATGTGGAGAAGTCTGGCTCAGCAGCCAGGTCAGAAATTAAGAAAAAGAGTCTACTGTCGAGGGTGATGGAAGGTAGGTGTGTGTGTGGAGTGAGAGAGAGGGGGAGGGTCTCTTGATCTGTTGATCGGCAGCCAAGACGATCATGAGATCAGAATCTGTCTGATGTGATGGAGTTGGGCGTCTGCGATTGCTCCAGCCGGGACCGGGTAGAGAGGGCGGTAAGGGGGTGTCGGGTCGGCGGGTGGGTGAGAACGGGTTGCGTTCCACTTGCCTCATTTTCGACGCTTAATTCGTCTTTTGTACATGGGTGGTGCGGCTGACACGTCATGCGCAGTGCGGTTGTGAAGTTATCGCGAGATTAAACGAGATCGCGCGAGAATCTTCATTCCTTCCCCCAATCCTGCTTCCCCCATGGCTTTTACTCTGACGTCAAGGAGAAAACAAGCGCGAGATATACATAGGTGCGAGAAAAGTTACAGGAATGGATCCCGTTTGATACAGAGTGTATGGAGGTATCCAGCGATCTACAGAATCTTATTTCTTTTAATAAAAGTTAAAACCAAGTCCCTCTGTTATGTCCATTTGCAGTATGACTACTATAAAATTAACAGGAAATACCATAAATAAATTGTGTTTGTATCACAAAGATAAACAAAAATAAAGTTTGTCTACATGATCGACCAAATAAATCAAGTTCTTCAACACAAATACATAAAAATTACGTCCAGTGAATTGTCCATCCTTTCATTTCTCTTTGCCTGTGTCTGATATTAAGACACAAACATTGTATTGAACAACAACAAGAAGAAAACATTATAAAACATTACAAATGCGAGTCAGTGAGCTGTAATTGGCGTCTCTCAGCACTTCACAAATGATCAAGCTCTACTTTACTCAACAATCAGACGCCTGCCGCCGTCCTCTGGCATCTGCTTTGCAAAGAGCTATTACAGACAACAGAAGAAGAATTTCGCGTATGTTTGGTCGGCATTTGTCCAACGATCCGTCGGCACCTACCGCATGCAATATTTCGCTCCTGCAGCAGACGACACATCGCGTGCAGACGACGAATGGTGAGCGCGTGACGGAGTGTTGGAAATGAAGCTCCGTCGGCCTCGGTCTGAAGGTTTCATTTAGTTCCCATAAACACTGCTGTATGTTGCCTGTGATGGGCTGACTAAATTACGGAATGCACTCGTTACCTGTATCCAGGAAGGTCAATTTCGAGAGTTTATTCTGGTAAATCGTTGCCTTGTGGATCTTGTAACCTAGGACTTCTGCTTTTTTTTTTTCGACAGAAGTTTTTTTTCTGAGTGCTTTCAAAATAGTTAAGCCTTCTTTTTTTAGTGGAACATCCTACAGGTAATTAAGTTGTTTGTTTCCGTTGACTTTGACCTGTTTTCTGTAGGGGGATGTTTAGCACAGGGAAGGGTATTCAAACCTTGAGGGCCGTGCGTTGTCCGGTTCGATACCCGTTTGACGCCGTGTACCTCTCCCACCTTCACTGGTGCTAAGTGAACCAGCTGGGAAGTGAGTATCCGACTCTGTAGAGAATTGAGATAAGTGAAGACTATAACACCTCGCTTGAATCGCATTTACCTTTTTCTTTTAATTGTTTCCACCACTCCTCCACCCTCCATTATAAAGAGAGAAAAAAGGTCGCAAAGGTTTGTAGCTGCTTGGTGCTGTCGTAAATTCAGGGCGTGTGGGGTGTGGACTTTCATCCCGCTGCACTCTCACGCATTCCTCGGGTGTTCCCACCTTTACTACTTTCCTTTCAAGTGGGCCGCGCTCCATGTTTTGTCTGCGAAATTTAATCCGCGGTAATTGGCAGACGCTGTCAGATGTTGAGAGAGACTGCACGTGTCGGGCGATTTTATCAAGTGCAGCTGCTTTGAAACGATCGTGCAGCGCGGACTGTTGATGGGGCACGGAGCGCTGACTCAGGCCGGGACGCTCACCATGCGCGCGCATGTTAGTCCGAGTGGAAAGCGGCCGGGACCTGTGCTTCAGACACGATTGCTTGGCAACCAGAAACTGCGGCCCACACTGGCCGGACACTTGCACTTTCTGTAAGATCTCAAAATCATCTCAGTATCTGAGTGAACGATGCTACACAGCGTCGGTATGTAACGGTTCACCCACGGTTTTTTTTTCAGAGATAGATCAAAGGATAAATGAAAGAAAATAAAGGGAAGGAGGGAGAAAAATTGATGTTTTAATCCATACTAGAAACTCAGGCAAAATTGTAAACAGGTGCAACACAAATAAAAAGAAAAGCGTGTCCAAGACGAGATCCGAACCTTGAACAACCAACCCTCATACTCTCGCTTAAACGTTCCGCTTTTGGACTGCCTCAGATAAACGGATAGATAGATAAGCAGACATAGATGGATTAAGAAATAAAATAACAGAGAGAGTGATTTTTGTCTATTTATTATGCATGGGTGATACGTGTGTGACTTTGTATTTGCATATTTGTGTGTGTTTGTGTGTTGGGAAGCGTGTACAGGCTCAGTCAGTTGTACATTAGGCCCCCCACCTAACTACACACATCATGTCATAGACTAAAGCAAATACCAGTCCGAAAACAAAACAACAGGTCTCCCTAATTGGCTGTCACTAGCTTTTTTTTCTACCATAACGAAATGTTTTCTCCCACCCGTGTCAGCAAAGAAGGATTAATTCCTCGACAAAGGTAAACCCAACTCCTGCTGAACACCAAAAACTTTGCTAGGGAAGAGCAGGAACGCAACACAAGGAACATTTTTGGAATAAACTGTTATGCCTTAGTGATTACCTTGATGTATTGCTGGCTTCCCGACTGGCAGTAGTGACAAAGTATCGCCGCTTGAGAAGGCAAAACAACGAGAAATGCAGAAGTTTGAGGGAAGGGGAAACACAGTGCCACCCCATAATATTGTGAACATGGCTTTTATGGGAGTTGTGTACAAATTCCCACTGGGATTCAGGGAACATAAGTCACAGAGCATAGGGAGACAAAGCGACAAGAACTATACGGCATCAGGGAATAGAAAGAAAAATTATCTGTTTTTGGATATTTCGTTGCCTTGACATATTAGATATTTACACGTCTACGACTAAAAACACTCATATACTTCCACACGTGCAAACGTACTTTTTTCATTGCACACATATATAAAAAATATTTTCAAAGATGAAACATTGTGATCGTCTCCTACGAGGAAAGCTTTTAGCGGTTATACCTTCCTCTCCCAGGTCGAGGTGGCAACACATGTTGGTGTCGTCAGTGATGTTGATCATAATTTTTATTTTAGGCTTTTACTTTCTTCGGGGGCTTCGCTTGACTGATTACCTGTGGGGAAAAAACTCAGCGGCTGATGACCAAACTGTGGAAACAATTACACGGGGTTAAATTTTTTGCAACTTTTCACTCACTTACCTGCAACCTTGGATGTAACCTTCACACACACACTTTCTCGTGCAAATCTGAAAGGCAACAGGTATAAAAGAAAAAGATTATGAAAATTTGTTTGGAGGTTCCACTTGACCGTCAGTCGTTCAAAAATATTTCTGTGTATTAGTTTTCGCTGTATATGTATTTTTTTCAGATAGTATGTATACTCCAGTTATATTTTCTTCACATACCCAGTGTCATCTTCCTTGACTAACCGCTAGTTCGTGATTACTAACGTGTCAAGAACGAGTTTGTCTCCCATCCCTTCACCAAGAGAACCACAGGTCTTGTGAAGTCTGTTCACTACTCATTCATTGTCCGGTAGGTGTTTTCAACCACCGTGGGTAGTAGAGCATGACGCAAACAGACCCACACGACACCTGTGGGTATATCCGCTCCCGTCACTTATTACATGTTCACTGGAAACTCAAACACCTCGGATACCTGCAGTCATGGGACTGAGTTGCCTGGCTATCAACCCAGCATCAAAGTCCACGACCAGACCTTTCTGTCAAACCCTGTTTCTATCGGAATAATCAGTCGCAAGCGGATGGAATTAATTTGCAAAACCTTTCCCATCGTCGATCGGAGTACAAGGTTCAATTCGTTCGTCCGTTCGTTTTGCCTAACTTGCTGGCAGATAAGGACTCGGTGGTCTCCTGGTGACGGATCTGGACTGGGCAGCCACCGCCATCTCCAGCTTCCTAAACAAGAAAGGGAGATAAGCCAGCCAGGGTTACGTTCCCTTTTGTGTTTCTAGACAACGGGTCTTCCCAGCTTGAGAACCTCACTTCTTTCTTTATCCCTGCCATTCTGCTTGTGATTGCTTTTAAACGTATTTTGATCTCACTCTATCGACTGGTTTTCTATTTACAATCTCTTCTATTTGTATTTTTCCATTTTGCTAATGTTATTTTGTTCCCTGTTTATCCAAATCCTGCCGGGGATCAGGCCTGCTATAGCATCGCTATGAAGGTATTCGTGCTTTAGTAGATTGATTTACGAGCGGTTAAGATTTCCATTATTGACAAAGACAAGGCTTCTCTGGGAACATTTTTTTAAAAATTTGACAAAACATCTTGTAATTGAGTTGTTCATTTAAAATGACCGAACTGAAAGCAAATGCATCTTCAAGACAATTTGAAGTTAAAACGTGTTTCGGGGTCAAAAGGAGAAAAATGTTTCTGTGTAATTAAGGATTTATTGATGTTCAGGCCTTTTCTGAAGTGTAATTATAAAGATGGATTGTGGAGTTATTCTAGGGTGGTGCGAACTCTCAGGGATGTGTACCTTGAGGGAGTAGAAAGATATCAGCTTATTTGGAAATTTGTTGCCAAACATTAGCTACAATGCCAAGGGTTAGGCAGGTTGTTTCCCTGCTGGTTATGAGTGTCTTGGATGAAGCTTGAGGGGTAGACTAACAGTAGACTTGATTCATATTCGAGATTTACTCCCGACCTGAATTACCCATCCTGGGCCTCCAGAGGGGAAGGGAGACAGCTTCATGGTTATGAGAAACCAGATCCCAAAGCACACATTTCAGACTGCAACCTCCGAGGAGTGGAATGTGACCATTGGGTGCCGTGGAGCTGACGCGAGCTCGGTTGCGAAAGAAAAATAAAAAAAGAGACATCACACCTTCTTTCCATTTATGTCAGATGAGCAGACTCGGTGAGTCATTCCTCACAGCTTTTTACTTGTACAGAAGAGAAACCTTCTACGCAAAAAAATGGAAACAGAAGTTGAATACTTTGGCCATCGACCACCAGTATATACTTGACGTCCGGGTATTTTTTTTTTCCTTGGATGGGAAGGGTAAAAGGGAAGATGGAAATTCTGTGAACTGGAAAAAAAACCAAAACAAACTATTTTAGAAAAGGTTTTCAAAACCTGGATGCTCTTGGCTGTGGAGGAGAGCGGAGAAGCCAAACGACTACTTTGAGAGGGTTTTATGACTCGGTGTGTAGCGCCCCTGGATGTAAGCAAGGCTCTGGCGGCCTTTGTTTGCAGGGTGATGGAAGGCTTGGCGCTGGCCGATCATGAAGCAGCTCCAGGCCCTGGGTTTACCAAGCCTTTGAGAAGCGTTTACTTCCAGCCCAAAATGCTTAGCTAATGGTCATCTTGGAGTTACATTCCTAAACCTCACTTCCGGCTCCATCGCCCCTAACAGAGTCTCCCAATTGGCAACGTGGCCGCTCAGGGGTGCTCCTCTCCTCCAGGCTGGTTTGGCTTCGGTGAACATGTCTGGGTGTGTGGAGGGGTGGTGGGTGCCAACGGTGAAGAAAGTCTGTGGAGTCCTGTGGAACTACTAAACATTGCCAGTGTCATTGACGGAAAACTTGGAATTTTTGTAAAGCAGACGGCAACAGTTTTTTTTTTTCTTCTGTTGCTGACGTCCGAGAAGAGAGAGAGAAAGAGAAAGCATGCTGTTGCTCGCTTCACACAATACGACTTTGTGGGGTGGGCAGGGCAGACTTGGATGATGGATAAGCTTATGAAGAAATCTGTCAAATATCGTTAATGTCATGAAGTTTTGTAACCGTTCCTTCTTCATATTCCCGGGTGTTACTTGTTGTCTTATCAGGACAGTCCTTGTCCTGCCATGCCATCAGTTCCAGCCACTGCTTTCTGATAATTACACAAAGTCCATCTGTCGACATTTAACTTCTTCACATGCAGCTGTCTTTAGAAGTGGTATGAACTTTTTCTCGCATACAAAACAGCATTATTTTCTTATAAAAAAAAGTACGCGTTTATGGGATTTATTCCTGTATTAAAATACTTAAATCTTAGGTCCCATCAAAACATCGTGTTTTTCGACATCTTGAATACAAAAATATTTTCCCCAAAGATTATTTCTGCGTGGGAATGGTCTAATGTGTTTTTACGAGATGTCGCATTTACATTGAAAATTCATGGGTTGGCTTTACAGTTCTGTCATCACTCGGGAGCATGTATATAAAAGCTTAACCGCATCTTGCGTGTAGATGTGTGATTTGTCCCTTTTTTTTCCTGTGACTTTAGCGAACTTTGAAGATCACACTACCGGTGCTTATTTCTTTGCACTTTGTAAATTCTGGCTGTCTTGGAATACGATCTTTATCGTCAAATATTACTTGTGAATTATGACTGTTTTGGAGTACCATCGAGCTACATTCTATTTGTGAATTATAACTGTCTTGGAATGTCATCTTTAGAACAACTATTTGTAAATTATGACTGTTTTGAACCACTCTCTCCAGTCCTAAATATTATTTGTGAATAATAGCTATTTTAGAATGAAATCTGTAGAACCAGATATTATTTTTCCTTCAGATAGTGCGTGCATCCCTCGTTCCTGTGTCACTGCCGAGAACTTTGGGGAATAGGAGAACTGTTGTCATGAAAGGTGTAGCGGTGTCATCTGTCAAGGAATTTTTACTGATATTAGTTGTTGTGCGTCCCTGCGATTTTTTCCCCACTTCTCTGCACTTTTCGGTAAATGGCAGAGCCCTATTCTTAGCCCTAAGCGTCTATTATTTCGAGACCTTTTTTTTTCTTTTTGTGCACGATCACTCTCTGCAAACCCCATTAAAACTGTAATCGCCAGGAGGCCAACGGGGTCGTGGGGGAAGAGCTTGTTGAATAAGGAGTTGGGGTGCCTTAGCGGTCTGTTGTGTCCTGGAACCGCGGAAAGGAGGAGGAGGAAGAGGAGGAGGAGGAGGAAGAAGCCAGTAATTGACACACCCAGGCGGAAGTGGAGGAGACGGACTGATGCAGCTGTAAAGAAATGTCCAAAAGGTAGCTCGGGGTTTTGTAGGTCTGAGCACGGAGTACGGTCGTACGTCAAGCGAGTCATTCTCAACTGTCAGATTAACCGCTTTTCTGGTGACGTTGGCGACGTAAGGGGAGTCGACTCCCCAAACTTGACACAGCATCTTGGTCGCGTGATGCACGGGCGCCTGCGCACTGAGACGTGTTTAAAGGTCAGCGTGATGGACGTGCATGGGTGTAGCGGGTTGGTAAAGTGGTATTGTCACTTGTCCTGTACCGCACTGTGCGGGGGCTGCAAGCTTTGCCAGGATACAATGTGGTTGTCGCAAGGCTTGACCTACATGGTATGGCTGTAGCCAATAAAATTCTTGAACGCTTTTTTTTTCCTCCATGGTGATGTGGTTTGAGGAGAAATATTTCATGTTAAGATCATTGTGAGAGAATTACCAATGTATAGTTAACTAAGCCCTCGCCTACATCTTTCCCTCTCTCTGCTTCCTAGAGTAATATAACGAAAGTAGCCGAAGCATCTTTTCGCCAATGTTGCCTGCCATGTTGCTGACTACCCATAATCCTTTGTACGGGTGACGTACCCTTTCAAGACATTTGCAAGTGGCATTGTTACCTTGAGGAGAATAGTGCTGCAAAGCTACATTGCAAGCGAAATCTTGCACGTGCAAACCTTGAAAACATTGCAAGGTGAGAATAACCCTGAAGGGTTTATACCATGCTGAAAATAGTCGATCCGCCCCCGCCATTTTGTTTTGCTTCCAAACATATTTACAAAAGCATCTGAGTCACAATCACTGCCATCCTCATCACCGCTTTATTTTCGCTTTTCTTTCCTTTTGATCTTCGTAGACAGTCCCTTTACTCATCCCTTTTCTGCTGTTTGAGCCAATGCTCTCTTTCTGACATCGCCAGCGCTCATATTTCAAT
Source organism: Pomacea maculata (assembly GCA_004794325.1). Taxonomy (NCBI): domain Eukaryota; kingdom Metazoa; phylum Mollusca; class Gastropoda; order Architaenioglossa; family Ampullariidae; genus Pomacea; species Pomacea maculata. The sequence continues at coordinate 124,889 of SRHC01003144.1, forward strand.
CTCATTTACAACTTAGGTCGTTGTCATCCTGGACTCCTTCAAAAAGTGTTTATGTTTATGTGTATAAAGGTAGTGATGCATGTGATGAGTAGCCCAGGCTTGCAAGCATTTCATTATTTTTTAACAATAATTTATTATGGTTATTCGTTGTCATACTTTTGACATTTTTATGTCTGATTTGTTTTCGTGTTAATTTAATTATTATTAATGTTTTGATAGTTACTATCTATCATTTTCTATATTTCTACCGTCTATTTATTTTTCTGCTATGAAAAAAGAAAATTACTCGGTAGACAGAAAGAATGTTTTCCTGAATTCCAGTCAAAACTCCTAAACATGGAATGTGTGAACTAGTTGCACATTTCTTTGATCATGAGTTAGGACACCAGTTATCACTCAGTCACCACCATCTGGGAGTCATTCATTATTCACGAAACAGGATGGAAATTAAAGCCGTGACAAAGCTGACAGACAACATGAGGTGCACGTGGATCATAACTTCTTGTTAGAGAATCTCTTCGATTGTCATTAGTTTTGTGTGCGACAGGTGTACCAGGACATCAAACGGAGAGAGAGAGATTGAGAGACAGCTTGCCGTTAAAATTTAAATGTTTTTTGATAATCGACTTACATAAATGCAGACCGAGCAGTTGCCTTGTTGCAATATGTTCGTCGTTATTCAGAAAATTTATTTATAGACTCGAGTCTCATCTTTGGCACGGGTGTTCCACTCTCGCTTTTAAGTCCCGCGTAGCTCACTCTCTGTGCGACACAGAACAAGATGTAACATCACCAAAATAACCGCCTACCCTAAATTAAGTTGCTGCTTATCAAAACAAAATGGTAGAACGGACGATCTTAAGTGTGAGGCTTGTTATGCAAATAAACACTCGACATAAACAGTGGGTAAGTGTCTAGCAGGCCTCTACGTGTTTCTTACGTGGTCTGCACGGCGCACCTGTCCCAGCCGATCCGGGTGCCGGCACGTAGTCTTCTGGCATTCGCGGAAGGTGCGCACCCGCATCTGCTGGCTCCGGGAGGCGGCAGGCTTGTCTGGTGCCGCTCTTCACTGTCGGAGAACATTTTCCCGGCGTTTACTCTTCTTTTTCTCCTGGCCGCTGCCTGGTGCGGTGCTGCGCAGGATCAGCCTCGCGCGGCGTCTAGGCACGTCAGGCCACCCACCCGGGCACGCAGCGTGAATAATGGAGGAGCCGGTATAAGTAACGCCTTCGAATGGCAAATGTGAGGACAGCAGTTACCCTCGGCACGACTGGGTCAACCCTGGTGGTCTGTCTGAGGACCAGAGGGCAGTGGAAAGCGGCGGAGAAGTTGTAACCGCAGTTTGCAATGGTATATTGTAGGTGGCACAAGTCAGGACAGTGAGCTGACTTCATTTTCTACAGATTCTTTTAACGTTTACAAGACTGGGAGAATATTAAGGGGATAAGATCTTAAAAAGAGAAAATGTGTGTTATTTTGCTAAACAGCTTTAATTAATGAATTTTGATATTGCAATTTTTCCTTCTGGTTTGATGCGGTAGTGAAAGTTTCCGATCCCGAAGGCCCGCATACTGTCTGGTTCGATACCCATGTGATGTAGTGCTAGCTCTTGCTACCTTATCTTCCCTCAACCTTCTTCAGAGATCAGATACTCAATCTAGACCGGGGTAAACCCTCTTTAGAGGGAGGTACCCATTCCCGTCAGGTGGGGCGACTAGGGAGCGGGGGAAAGTGAGCTGCGCTATACGGGTATCGAACCTGCGCCCCTGTCAGTTCGGCCGCCAGTTGGATAACCACTCGGCTATCCGCTCTCCTAACACTTACTGTAGACTGACACGTAAGCAAAACACCCCTGAAAGGCGTAAACACACTAATACAAACAGTGCGAAAACTAGTTAGGATTTTGTGAACTCCTCCGCCAGAAACGGGGGTAAGGTTTAGCTTCTGGTTAAGTTAACTACAGACACGGCATGAGAACAAAAGTGTGCATCAAAGGGTCACCCTGCCTGTTTGCGAGCAAATGGCTTCTTACGATCTCCACCAACCCTTTATCCAACCAATAATTCATATCATCTTGGCTGGCGGAATGAGTGTTGCTCAGCTACTGGACATAAAACTAACTGCATGACACCCGCCACCCGTGTGAAAATGCACGCTTGTGCAGTCCATCTCTTGGGTGGAGTGGGGTGGGGCTTCCAAATGCTCGAGTCCTGTCCTTTTCCTAGCCAATCCATCTGCAAGCGCTTTTGCTCTGCTAATGAAGATAGAGAGCAGTTTTAAACAACCGATAATTAAGCTGTGGGGTGCGACATGTTTTCACCTTTCAAATTACTACCGGTTTTTGGGGTTCGAGTCGTGACACACCTCCGGGACCTGCTTTCTACTGCAAATTTTTCTCCTGCGACTAAAAAAATCAGCAGTGCTGTTTTAATCACAAGACTTGGACCATCTTGGCAGGCGGTGCCAGCTTGAGCTGCCAGGAATAGGACGTGGAAGCGGAGAGATGTCGGGTGAGAAGAGAGGTGCTTGGAAATTTCCCTGGAGGCAAGCGTTCTGCGCAATCTTTATACAGACAGACATGAAGTGGAGGCACTGCAATTGAGCAATGACTTCATTTAAATGTAGCCATTTGCACCCCTCGTAACGGGTGGTGTGTATAAACCAGCACGCCTCGACATACACACGAGTACAAACACATTTAAACCAAACATATCCTACAGGAGATGGTGTGGCACTTGTGTACTTCATCAAGGATATTTCTAATCGCAAAAAATATGTATGAAACAAAACACTAAAAGCACTTACACCTCTCATGTCTTTGGTAGCTTTACCCCGAGAATACAATCAGACATGCAGTGGTTAATGATGAGATCTTCTGGTGGAGCAAAAGGACAAAGGGTGCTGAGTGTTGTCCACTCATCTTTGTCTTGTTTTTTTAATATTCTAGGAGGACTTACAGACGTTACAGTTCAGGGACCAGTTGTTAAAGTTTTAAACACTTTTTCGGCCTTATTGAGATAATAAGTTTTGTAGAAAAATGGTGCACAAAGCAATTTCAGAACTTTTAAAATTAAATTTGATGTAAATAAGATTACAATTTTTAAGTCAGACTGTCGTTCCCGTTAGCACAATTTTTTGTATCCTCTTGTGCAACGCGTCTAAATGGCATAGGGGCGATTTTTTGTGTGTGGGTGGATGCGGGAGGTTTATCGGTCGGTGGGAGTTGGGAGGAAGTAAAGTAAACTGAAGGAAGGAAAGAGGGAACGTATAAATTCTACATTTTAGTCTTGGTGTAAAAAGCCGACAAGCAGCCATCATCAAGTATCAGTTTTAAAAACAGATTCATCGTGGTCATTACAGGGGAGGGGGATTATCTCTCACGCACACACAGAGGAAAAGAGAGAAGATCGAAGCTCAAAAGGAACTGGAGCCGCAGGGATGTAAAGTGGGGCGGGGGACGGCCATCACCTCCAGATGTGTCGGGTAGGACACAAAACACGAGGTCCAGGGAAAAGAACGACACAGCACGGTCTTCAAAAGTTGAAATAGTCCAAAACCATCCAAATAAATAAATAAATAAAAATTACACACGACAGTGCGAAACATCCATGATGAAACATCCTTGCCATGCCGATTACACGAAGCTTCTTTGGCGCTTGGAATGTAGCAGTTGTAAAATGTCAAGCGGAAGGCCGACATTAAAAGAGAGAGAGAAAGAGAAACTGCTAAACACAGGGTGAGTGCAAAAATCTCAGTATCTTGCCAGTTCACTGACATGATGGCCGCTTCCATTTGTCGAACAAACCAAGAACAACGAAGGCTTTGACAAAAACGAATGTTTGGATTGGGGAGGCAAGTGCTAAAAAAATTAGCATAACATTTGATTCCATTCTTCTGAACAAACGCATGACCGAAACAGAAACAGTTGTGTTTATAAGACACAAAAACTCCTCTCCACACCTTTCCCCTCCACCTAAAAAACTTGCTTTAGCTAGGTAGTGTAAGATATTTGTGAGCAACAAAGTCAGGATGTATGTTGAAGAAGGATCACACAGGATGTGTGAGTGTGAGAGAGAGAAAGAAAGAATGCTGCATGCCCTGTCACTATCTCCCTTGGTCAGGTGACAGTTGAATTAAAATGCACCATTGGAAGACAAATCTTTCTATTCTCTTTAAAAAAAAGAAAACCTTCTCTCTTTCTCTTACTTTCGGCGTTTTGGAAAACTGAATAGTGAAAACAATCATTCTTCATCTTTTCTCACCGCCTTGATAATGTTCTCTGTTGTTGACACGACACTAAGCACTAAACAAACAAACATATTCACCTGTCCTCTGGAATTGTATAGAGGCTTGACACCCACAACCAGGCTGAGTAGTATTTGTCATGCACCCCAGTGGGATGCAAAACTAAAGGCTTAATCCTAAGCTGTTGAAATATTCGTTGAAATATTTTTATTTGTTTTTGAAATAGTGGCTAGCTGGCTGGCTTATTTGAAATAGTTATCCACAAAACAATGTGGACGAAGTAGGAATTCGGTAAGAAAATGGGGTCTCGCAATATGGGGTATCGGAGAGAGAGAAGGCGGGTGGAATCAGTTAAAAATAGCTTTTTAAATTAATATTTTACTAAGAACCTAGAGGAAAAGCTCACTCATGCAGATATGAAATTCTGAGGATGAATATTTTTGCGAAATGGCAGTTTCAAAAGAACTTTATGTTAAGAAAGCTTTAATGACCTTCTTCTTAACTTCTTTTTTATTTGCGATTGAAACTGGAGCTAGCTGGCAACTTCGGGAAAAAAAGAATAAATATTCTTTTATGTCTTTTCAAGATGACAGCAGATTGCAATTCATTCCTTAGGATTAGACATTTCTGTAGATTCGAAAGCTTGTTTCGGTTCTCTTTTTTTATTTGTCTTTATAGTTTCTTTCTCCTTCCACTTGAAAAAGCTGGAAACAAGCTGTTTAAAAAGAAATGATGGTCTCACATAGAAAGTGGCTGATCGTTATCACAGGCGCGAAGACACGTGACCTCCTCGGATGTTTTTTCTGGTAATGGAATGTTCCATTTAGTTGTCTTGGGGGTGGGTAGGCTGTGTTGACAGAAGATGGATGTGTGGAACTCAGGAAGTATTAATAGTAGAGGAAATAGTCTTTCTCCCCTTTTAAAATGAGGATGTACCCGCTTACAAAGCAAGAAGAATTTTCTCCATGCTTGCACCCACCTGATACCACAACACCTCACGAGGTACAGCATAACAGCAATCCCACTCGTTCAATATCTCTGTTATTAATTTCTCTTATTATCACTATTGTTTGTGCCCATGCTAAGAATTAAGAACTAAAGTTCAGGTCTTCGATTCGTGAATCAGCGTCTATAGGTTCGCATCCTACCGATGCGGGTTGAGAATCTTTGTCGAGAGGGTCCCGACACAATCTACCGATTAGGGTAGGAGATAAATGAAGCTGGAGCAACAAGATGTAGCCACATGTCACCGGTAAATGTTAAGGGGCATCCTCTATCCATCAGCACATATTTGTTAAAAAAAAAGGAAAGATGAAGTTCTGTGAAAGAACGATGCGTCACGTAAGAATCAAGGAATGTTACTCAACAACTTACATTCGATACGGAGAGGCAATCCATGCCGATTGGTATTTATAGCTCGGTGATGTAAGCAAACCTCTGTTAGTTTTACGGGTTTGTTTTTTTCCTGGCAACAAGGCGAAGAAAATAGTCTATGAATTTTTATCTCTTTCTTGGCGATTATCTGTGTGAATGTGGTGAAGCTGTTCTCTCGTCAGAAGTGTAAACGCTGGCGTACCACAAAGAAAAAACAAATAACAGTAGAAATAAATAACTGGAACGGTAACGGTCGGTCTGGTTACGCCGACGTCAGCAGGCGGGGCTAAAATAATCATGTTTTTCCAACGATGAATAGGCGGTTTGTAAGAAGACGATCATCTGAATGAATAGATGCGACTATCAGACGGACGCTGTCAGAATGGATTACACTCCCTGACTCCAGGAGTTCGGGGTAAAGAGAGAGACGAAGGTTAGGCAAGGGACAGCACTCGCTAACCTGGGAGCAGGAGACACCTTGATGCTGTAGCTGTGAGCCAGAAAAAAATAACAGAGTTATCTCCCTCGAAGAGCGGAAGACACCTCTTTACTCGCAGACCAGTGAAGTACATCTATATGCTAATGGTTCGTCCCGAACCAATTTTTTTTCGTGAAAAAAGTTATCTCTGTTTGGCGTGTTACCAATTAGATGTGAGCGTTTTGCTAGACGAGAACTGGCCTGGTACCTAGAAGGTGTTGGATGCAGTACATGTAGAAAAAAAGTTCTTCTGGCTTTAAAACAGTTCCTCTTGGTAGGAGACTAGTGCACTGCGGTCAAGATGGAAAGAAACCAAACTGCAGAATGGTAGTGGGTGAGACTGGAGCCGTCTAATCTCCCTTGTCATTCATTCTTCGTGTTGCTCGTGGTCAGCTGTCGAGCACATGTTTGTTTTAGCGTGGGATAGTTGTGTGTGAGAGCTGGAAAAGTGAGTGTCACATGTCCGGCCTACACAGAACAAATATTTGTCAAACATAGTCACAACTTGTTTATGTAAGATTGTGTATAAATGAAGTCGAAATTTTAGGTTTAGGAAGTTTTTGAATTGCGGGCTTAAAGACATCGCGACTCTTGCTTTAGTTGGTAGGCATTGTAGGAATATGCTTTATATCGAGGCACACGACTTTGTTTGTATTTATATATTTGTTTCCAGATTTTATCTCTTTCTTTCTCTCTCACACACAGTTGTACACAAGGCATACGCCCTCGCTAACGACTACTTATCATGTTTAACGACGTCAGCTCCACGTGCAATATGCAGCATCGTAGCCCTCGTCACCATTATCGTCTCCATCATCAGGACCCGCTACCGCTCAGTTTGTGTGATAAGTGTTCAGGCCCAGGCTCCTTTCGTCCCTCATCGGTTCTGCGTGGAGCGCATATTTCACTTTAGTTAATTCGCGCATTTGCGCCTGGCTTGCCGGATAATTTTGCGCGCAACGGACTGTCCGACAAACCGCCAAAACATTTGCAGTCCTCATTGTGCAGACCACCCAATGCACTTCAGATGCTGCGCACCGTGGATGGCGGGGAATACATTTGCTGCAGCGATAATGACATCGATCCGGCGCCAGAGGTAGATGTCTGGCAGATTTGCAAGTTGAAACTTTTGTCGTCGAGATCGATTCATTATGTATGCATTATTGATCATTGTTCTGATTGTCCTCCAAACGGATATAGCAGAGAGATAAGTGAAGCTGGAGATAAGTGATTCGAAGGCTGCGTGTTGAGTTGTTGGAATCGGGGTGAAAGTAGATGGGGTGGGTGTGAGATGGACGGACACAATGGTGTGGTGTTTGGCATATTTTTCTACGGGGTTAAAGGTCTAAGGTCATTACGGATTATTTCAGTGTTCATAACTAAATTAAAAAGGGATGCAGTCCTCTTCGTTGTTTCGAAGCAGAAATTACAGACTCTGTGGAAAAAGCATGACCCCTTTCACTGTAAAATATTCTTGTCCTGTTCACTATTCTGTTCACATCGTACAGTGTAGTTTAAACACTCGCCGTTGTGTGGAGAGGCGACTCACGTGAGGTTTGTGTATAAGTAACTGAGAACGATTCTCATCCTGACCGCCTTTCTTTGAAAATGTTTACAAGAGACAGACTTAATTAGTGAATACAGTTCCAGTGCGCGTGTCTGCCTGTCATCCTGTGCTTCAACCTTTCCGTCCATGCGGCCGTGTGTTATTTTTGTAAAAGTTTGTTTTCTGCGCACGAGCGTGCTTCTGTGGCCGAGTGCTTTACGGGGATGTTATTGCAACGGAGGACAAAATGCTCAAGATGGTGGAAATGTACAGCATCTCCTCTCGTCTGGTCTGCGACAGTCCCACCGAGCTCTGGCTGAGAGCAGACTTGAAAATTGCAATACGAAGTACGCCATTGAGGCTTTGCCGCCTTATTTATTTCACTATAGACGGCGGTTTCTGTGTATTGTCCGGTCAACGATTCTGTAAATACGACTGGCATTGTGGGCTGCGCCGAGATACGGTGGGGGATGAGTTGGGGGATCGGTGAGGGGGAATCGATGAAGGGAAACGGGGGAACAGCTGAAGTCTGATGACTCTATTTTTTTTTTCATACCTCCTTTCTGCAGCTTTCATTCCGACAGTCGGCCAGAGTATAGGATTTCATTCACCACCCCGATTTTACTCCCCACCCCTCCTCGTAGCGACCGCGTGGCCATCAACTGAAAGTGGAGTTTAGAGGAAAATAAACCATTTATTTATGTATGAGGTGGGGATGAGACGGAAAGATAACATAGCTATGTGTAGTATTTCGAAACAAAATTAGATTCTTCTGAATTACAATAACAAAAATTATACAGCTATTTTATGTAATCATTGGGATTTATCAGATATGCTAGGTGAAAGATATGTTTTCAAGCCTGGTTGTCCCCTGTTATTTAAAGTTCTATTGTTACTGGAACATGACAGCCACGGTTTGATCTTTAGTCTCTGTGCTACAGACTGTAATTTGATAAATTAAGTTTTATTGGGAAGGCAGGCATTGTCTTCATGCTACAAATTGTAAATTGATAAATTAGTTTCATTGGGAAAGAGGTCATTGTCTTTATTTTGTGATGCGTGCTTGACATAGTTTGTGTCGGGGGAAAGATTTGAGTTGGTGTACCCGACAACTGCGTCGTTGAGAAGAGGTTTTTAAAATAGTATAAACAACTTGTTTGTTACACAAATTTTTGTTACACAGAGCCAGAGATGAGCATCGGTACCAAGGCTGTAAATGGAGTAAATAGGTGGGTGGGAAGTGTATGATGGGAGGAAGGGGAGGAGAATGGGAGCTGGCTCTGTGAGACACCGCGGATCCCGAATTCAGGACTGAGTTGCAGAGTGTCAACAGCCATTACTATTCCCTCCTCTAAAGGATTCCTTATGAGGTAAGGATTGTCAGGTTGTGCAGGTGCATACATTCAGAATTCGTCTTTACCTTGCTAACTGGTTTTTATTCGTAAACACGCATCCCCCGTGGCGAGCCTTTTCAGCCGCTGCTTCTGTCCAGTCCCCTGGACGACCAGTTCAGGCAGGCCAGAATACATGAGCAGCTAATTCCGGCCAAGGGAATGAATGAATGGATGAATGAATGAGTGAGTGGGTGAATGAAATCAAGAGCACACAGGGTGGGCTGTTAGTGGATCATGTTCGAAGGAAGTACGATCCTTTTGGGTGGCGTGTGCACTGGCCAATACATCATGTTGCTGTCTTCCTGCCTGCGGGTACTGGACAGAAGCCTGCACGATGCACACCGCCCGTGATTAGGGTTTGTTCGAGTTTTCACGATTTAGCTGCCGTGTATCCGTCCTTCTGTCTTCCCATCCTTCCGTCTTTATTTCTCTGTCAGCCATCACTACTTGTGTCCAGTATTTTGTCTCTCTTCCAGCCCTCGTTATTTCTCTTTTGTTTTCATTCTCTCTCTCTTAAAATGGAATGCGAGACAGGCAGACAGGCAGACAGACAGACAGACAGACAGACAACTTTTACAACGAGAAACAATTAACGTGTGACCACAAACATTTGCACACAAGTTAACGAGCAAACAGAACAACATCGTTTAAATGCTTTGCTAAAAACAAAGCCATCCCACTCCCATGCTACCTAATTGTTGCATGTCTGTGAGATCAAAGCAAACCGTCTCTTTGAAAACTGTCGTCCCTTATTTTGTAAACACAGTAGACAAACATGACCACTGACCTCGCTGACATCGTGGTTGTAGTCTGTAACATGGAGGGGACTGGTTCATGTGTGCATGGGGGAAGATACTCCCAGATTTGTTAAAATATCACAGCAGTGATAACATGGATATTTTGATAACAATGAATCTCATCTTCAGTTTTGATAAAAAAAAATTGTAGACTGGTTGCTATAATTATCTAACATGTATGACCAGAACAGAGAAAGTGAAAATTGACAACAATTCATTCATTATTGTTTTGCCTGTCTGTTATTTTTCTGTGTGTGTGTGTGTGGAGGCGGACTAAAGAAATAAGTAGCTTCATTTCCGTGTTCTTTTTATTTGACATCGTTTCACGACCTTTGTATGCAGAATACGACATTTGGCTGAAGGCAATCAGATTCTGGACCTTTGTAATGCAATGAGTGGTTGAGGACAGCCTGGCGCAAGTATAATTACCCCTCGGCCCTCACCCTCATCAACCCTTGTGAATGTTTGGCATGCAAAGTCCCTTAGTCGCAGAGAAACCAAGGCCAAGGTGTTAATTTTTTTTTCTTACAAAAATCTATTCTTTTTAAACATTTTTTATGGACATTTGACATTTTATTTGTTCATTAACCCAATAAAGGGTATGGAGAAATTTTATTATACACCATCAACAGTTCACCCATAGAAAGCTTAAATACACTTTCACAAATATTCAACATATCCTACAAAAAATATGACCCCATGTTTAAAACGAAGTGGCTTGTTGGTATTCTTGATCACACTTACCGATAGCTTCTTTTTTTTCGCAGCAAAGCTTGGCACAACCTGTGGATGACACAGCACAGTCTCGTGGCATCTTTGAACAGAGTGTCTTCTTCCCGTAGTTAATGGAGTTATTAATTTTTGTTTTTGCGAAAGAACTGTTTCAATTCACGACAATCACCATCGGAGGACTTCTTAACCACCTCCTCCGTCTTTCTCTTTCTCTCACATCTTCTGTCTTCTCTTAGTTTTTTCACCCCTTTTGATGTTCTCTATCTCCTTAAGGTTAGTTAATTTCGTAATTAAAGCAGTCTGCAAAAAATTTACTTGGCATAGAATTTTAAAAAAAGCTGCATTGCAGTCTAGATGGCGCTGATTTTCAACTCTGCATATCCTTCCGCGCGACATTTCTTGATGTTTGTGAGTGCTTTTCCTTTTTTCTCCTCTGTGTGTGAACCCATATCTGTCATTATGGGCTGTATGAATTTCACACAGACTTGCTTTGCATCGGGGGACACGTGTACTTTAAAGTCTCTTTACCATGTGGCTATGGTCATTCAGGCAGTCGTGGTTGGCCCAGACCATGATCAAAGTCTCTGAAATCATTACCAAGGTTACCCGGTCCTCCAGGCCAGTCTCAGCTCAGTTTTATTAACTCATTAACACTCCGTCTCCCATCTCACTTCGGCCATGCAGATTAATGATGTCGGATAACTTCTTGCCTTAAAAGTTTCTCTGTATTTTTCGTCTCGTTACACTTCTTTGAAATACTACTGTCAAATAAGATGAAGAGAAGTTAAGAGTTCAAAAGGGAAGAAAATGTCAGAGTGAAAGAATGGGAGGGTGAATAGAGGAGAAAGCTGGAGGAGGAGGTTTAGGAGGGTGGTACTAGGGCTTGGAGGGAAAATGGAGATGAACAATGAAGGAAGAGTGGACGTGACATGGTGGGAGATATAAAGAAAAAAGATGATGGAAGTAAATGTGAAATTAAATATGTTGGTGATATCGTCATTGATCATCGAAGCAGCTTTATTTATTTATTACATTTGTCTTTCGCTTAGCGTCTGGTTATTTCTTTATGTCATCATCGTATTCCAGAGCATATCATCATTGACTTATATGAGTGTGGTTGCTGAGGTCTTTGCTATAAATTTTCTCGCATATTAAATTAAGTGGATACTGGGCTGCCATCCCGTTTAAATCAAAAGCGAGCTTATTGTATTTTATTTGCAGGCAGAGCAATTTTCAACCTCTTATAGTGCAGTCCTTGCCATCAACATGGCCACTTACTTTGTGCTTAGTGGTATTTCCTTATTAATTAGTTTTCATTATTATTTATCTCCGGGATATGCTTAATGCTTTGGATAGCTCTGTCCCAGCTTTTGAAGTGCGTTTGGTTATAAACAGTTATATAAATAATGGATGATATAAAAGCAAAGGAGAAAGACAGAGAGGAGGAGGGATGTCAAAAACTTATCTTTTACACCATGGAATATTTGTGTTTATTTCACTAATATTACTATTACATCGTTGGATGCTTCTTGAAGGATCGTAACCTAAGCAGGTTCGTAGAAAATTTTTCTTTTGTGTTTCCTTCTTATTTGTTCTTTCTTCTTCAGTAGTGCCAATAGTCTTCAATTTATCGACTGGAGTTCAAAGTAGGAGGACAAAAAGAACGCCTCTAGAGCCTGGCATCTAATTGACATTCCCAAGCTTTTGAGGGGAAAAAAGCAACAACATAAAAAGACATGCCGTACGGAAGCTTGTGGATTCAGGTGGAAGTGATGGAGAGGGGAGACTACTCGGTAAACATCGAGAGGGAGCGAAAGGGGAGAGATTCAGATTGGATTTTGCGCAGTTTTCAGTACATTCACCATGTTTTATGTTTATCGCCTTGCTTCAGGAAGTACATTTTCTTGCCAATCCGTGCAAGTCGATCAGATTTTTTCTTTAAAATGTACCCACGGATTCGGATGGCCAGAGGGGGAGAGAGAGAGAGAGAAAGGGGTATAGAAAAAAAAAATAAAGGGTAAAAAAGTTGATGATAGGAGGGAGCGAAGAAGTAACGAGAAATGAGGGGCTTAAGAGACCCCGAGATCCGGCCTTCTGTGTGCTGGCATCAAGTGTAGGCTCCGGCGTGAGCAGCGCTCAGCCAGGCGTGCGAAATGGCTGTCAGAAAGATGTCTGTGAGGACAGACGGGCTTCCACATCGGGATAGTGGCTCCTTTATTTGGGCTGGGGATCCTCACAGTCACCTTCGGTCCCAGAGGAATGCGAGCTTGAAGAGAGAGAGATGCGCAGTTTGGTCTGTTTTTGTTTATTTGTTTGCAGGCCCCTTTATTTGATACGTTTTGGAGCATCGTGACGACAGTGTTGCTAATAAAGAAGTACAAACGGACCTAAGATCACATAATTTTATTGACTTCTGTCAAAGTTCTAGGACTCATAAAAATTTTATCAGCTGCACGTTAAAGAAACCTCAAAGCCGGTTTCATGATCTTCTCCAGGTTGACTGAGGTCTTCTTGCCTTCCGGTAACATATACCTTTTCATTGCTAGTCGTGCTATACTGCGAAGGCAGGCAAGTTTCTTGGGGATGTTTCAGCCTGTTGAGATAATTTTATCCCGCCGTCTGAAGTTATGAGAACTTTCTGTCATTTCTAAGAACATTAAATGACTAGGCTTACAGCCGACGAGTCGCCATTTTGGTACTCCTAAGGCGAGACTGTCTCATCATTTGGGACACCTTGCCGCTGTAACTTCATATTTCATTAAATGTCATTATTGCAGGCTTTTAGTTTTCTCAATCTGCTTCAGTTTCTTTGAGTTCAAAACTGAGAAGGTAAGCTTGTGAATCTTGTCATGTCCCGCGCTGGCACCACGAATAGTAAGATGGCTGCACGATGGCTTCTGCAAATTCTCTTATAGGTCTGTCCAGTAGTTTTACATCAAGGCATTATGGGGAGGAAGTAGAGGTTTGTGGGGTAACTCTCGGATCCCTGCTTGCCTGGGGTTTGATACTGTATTCATGCAGTGCCTGCAGTAGGGGCGTAAGGACCTGTCAAGGCCCCTGTGCTGAAGTTATCTTCACTTGTAGCTGGCTAAGAGGAAAAATCCAAGTCATCAACTCCCAGATTTGTGGCAAGCCTTCCACGAAATTGAAGAACCATTTTCTATTATCCCATTGTAAAGGACGAAGTTTTATGCAGGAATTAAACATTAAAAAGGTGTAATAATGTTCATTTTGGGGTATCTCCTCTCGTTCAAACATAGATCGTTAGCAGAGCTGCTTTCAATCGCGAGTGTTCGGCGTGCATTAGACCATAAAACCATACTGGTGAGTGTTCAATGAGAAGCACTCGAGCTCTGGAAGGTTGTCAAGATCGTTTCCATTATTCGCAAATCGCGGAACCACTATTTTGTCTGTCTTCGCGCTCACATCATATGTAATATTTTATATTAAGTAATATTAGGTGAGTTTTTTCCCCCTATGATTTCATTTCAGCCCAGCATTTTCCAGCAGTGTAAAACGCTGGTTTCCGGGCTAATTTTTTTTACAAGAAAAAAAGAAGCTTTAGTCCGAAGGTTGAACAATGTGAGACAACATAATGGATGATAAAGGGATACTGGGTTGAAAGGTTATCTGGTGAGGTATTTTATCTCGAGTAAACCCCAGAACGCTCACTTCTCTGCAATTTGTAAGTCTGTCGGGTGAGGAGAAAGGAGGCTGACATCAGCTCACCCCTTTCCTCCTAACAGCCTTTACGCCAGAGCCGTACTCTCATAGTTCTCTCATTGAATAATCTGCTCTTGTCTAATGATCGACCCTGATGGGGGCTTTAAATCTGATCGCAAGCAGGTTTTTTTCTAGGAAGGATTGTCCTTTTCCCGGCGACATGTCATGCGATGACGCCCCCTTGTCGCCCAGCAGCCTGTTGATGGACATCCTGCTTCATCCTGCCGATGATTTTACTTCAGCCCACGTGACCTCCAGCTGAAGACGTGGCTTCAGCTCTCGAGCAACATTTTGTTTGTGACCACCTTGGCTCTAATTGCAGCGAAGTGTCTTGGAATTGGTGAAAAGTAACATAGTCCAGCTCAGAAATATTGCGGAATGCCTGGTTCTGTGTGCGACTGTCACACTCGCTGGGTCAAGTGACACGTTACCAAGGAAACCATCGTCACGGAGGTTTGCTTTGTAGCGACCATGTAATCACCATTTCTGGCTTTAATAATCAGGTTCTTCGTTTTAACCTAGGGTGTTTTTTTGTTTTTCAATCTCGGTATTGGTAGGAAATAACCATTTCTGATTTTAATACCAAGTCCTCTGCTGTAATTTGGGGTACTCAGCTACTTTGAATTAGGTTACCCCTGTATTTCACAGCACAGCAGACTGAAACTGCTAATCCAAATACCCGGTATCCTATCGGAAGCTGTGTGTGCCACGCTGAAGCTTTCAAATTTGTTTCTGGACGTTTCAGTGACGGGTAATCCCCCAGGGTGGTCTGAAAGCCTTTCATTGATATACATGTTAGGCATCCTCTTGCACGCAAGCATCCGCTCTGCAGCAATTCTTAATATCTGTCTGCTTCTATTTCGTTTCCAGTTGCCTCTATTTGCTTAGGGACAAAATATGTAACAGGAAACTTGGAGTTAAAACGTTTTATGGAGAAATGTGGTTTGTGTGGACAAGCCCTGATTAGCACTGGATGTCTGTATTTTGTCCTCCACCCCCTCATCCTCGTTTACATCTTTTTTTTCTCTCTCCTTCTATCTGCCTCTCTGTCACATGTTCACTTTCTTCCGCTGTCTTAATTTATCCTGGTGTCTGTCTTAGTTTATTCCAGTTTTGTCTTCATCCCATTGTCTGTGTCAGTCTCTACCATTTGTCTCAGATGCCCGTTGACGGGGTTGACGGGTAATTTGTTCCTAGCTAATGGTGTTTGGTAAGAAAGAAAACACCATTTGTTCATGCGCTTTTTGCCTTTATATTAGTCAGTGGGATAGTTTCTTTCACTCTGTCTCACCTTGTCCCATTGACTGTCTCAGTTTGTTTCATTGACTCTTTAGCTTGTCTCATTGTATATCTTAGTTTTTCTTATTGTCTCTCACATTGTCGTTCTCATGTTTTGTTCGCATAACCTTCTACATTTACCGGACATTTTGCAGAGCTGCGCAAGAATTTTGCTTGTTTAGCTTTCTTCATGAGCACGTAACCAAAGTACTTGACATTGTCTTCACTTGTCAAGCAATACGTATACTTCCTTCCTTCCTCCTTTCCCACCCATTTCCATAAAAATCTACATTCTCTTGTTTTTACGTTTATTAAAGGGGGCGACAATCTGTAAAAGTGAAGTGGGGGAAAAGTCCTGAGAGGATTTTGAAGCCTGTTATTAATGCTTACACTTGTACCAGTTGGCTCGCTTTTGTGGACAAAAACTCAGAATGATTACACGTGCAGAACGCCTGGAAGTTGCAGAATGTTAGTCAGAGTCGAGACTCGGTCGTAATTCATCGCATCTTGGTAATTTCCGTCTTCTCTTGTCTTCAGCCCTTGCGAAATTCGACCCCTTCTCTTCTTGTAGAGATTTGTTTTGTTTTTGTTTTTGGTTTTCTTTTTTTTTTCTTTCTTTTTTTTTTGTTTGTTTGGAAAAAAGCTAGAAATTGTAGCTACAACAGGCCCTGCGCCAAGGTAGATTAGCGAACCGAGAACATCTTTACAGGGGTGGGCTAAGAAATGTCTCGGGAAGAAAAAGTAACGAAGGCAATATTTTGTGAGATTGCTGAAGGGGACACTTGGAAAGACATTATCTTCCGTCATTAACATGTAACATTTTTTTTTTGACTGATTCCTCAACACCTTCTGTAAATTTCTGAAGCTGGCAAGTCGTCCGATGTTATCCCACATTGTATCCACAAAAACAATGGAACTCCGAAGTGCAAGATGACTTAGGCATGCATTGCACAGTTTGTGTGATGTAGAATTTATTTTTTTCCCAAAAGGTGGACAGAAACATCTCCTAGGATATAGGTGACAGTTTCTGTATTGTCTTTTGTCCACATTGTTTTCGTTGTTTTCCGAGTCTTTGCCTTATTTTTGGTTTTGCATACTCTTGCAAATTCATGTTATGCCTTGAGCATCCACAGATGTCAGCACACGCCTAAACATGAATTTGATAAAAAGTTTTAATCTTGTGATAAAGACGATTTCATGTCTCGATTACCTCCTGTAAGTTTAAAAAAAAACCACCATAATGCCAGAAAATTGGACAACCATCATTTCTTTGACGATCTTGGTCTTAAACAGACCCTGACCAAAGAATGTTTAGAGCTGATTTTTATTGAGGTGTCGTTGATGGACGGTTCACTTCTCAATTATTCCTTTTAACTATTTTTATATTTTGAACGAAGAGAAAGAATTTTAAAAACCTGAAAATCTAAAAAAATAAATAAATAAATATTGTAAGAGGAAGAAGAGAATTTTTTTTTCACAAATTTGAGGAAACATTGTTTATAAAGACAAATGAGTTAAAATTAGCTGCAGGATTTTTCTTCGCAGATGGTGTGTAAAAAAATACAGCTTTAAACCGAGGAAGAAAGGGGAAGAAATGAAGAAAAATCGGGGGAAAAAATCAAAAGAGATTGGTTGGAGGAGACGATGATTAGCACGAGCCAGCTTTGAACGACGGTTAAAACACAATCTCGGTCAGGATGGTGGCGGGGCTGGAGTGTGAATAATAGACGTCTAGGAGCTGGTCCCAAAGTGGAATCAACAGCGAATTGTCTCCTCCCTGTAATCGTGGGCTTACAGGGGGCCCCGCCATCGCATCACCATTACCACTGGCTCTGTGACGGAGTCACTGGTGCTTGCAGGAATCTCGCCAAGGATTTGCACAGGATTTCTGCTCATGGCCACCCCCCTGACTTCTTTTCGGGGTGGGAGCTGCTGGGAGCTTTTGCGCCTCTTTGTCGCCTGGCTTGCTGTCCTGCCATAAATATTTACGAGGCGATTGTTGTGCTGCTGCTGCTGTGTGTGGTAGATGTATGTGGGAGGGAAGACGAGCGGTGGATGCTGCTGGTGTAACGAGAGGAGATTACAGAAGCTTTTGTGCGACTTTCTTTTCTGCTACTGAAACATTGCCTTCAGACATGGTCCTCTGCAGTGTTCTGGTCTGACCACCCACTTCTATATTGTGTGTGTGTGAATGAGAGATATTTGAGAGGAGATCCTTGCTGACCACGTTTCTTATCAGGGCTAGGGAGGGTCTGTGCATGCTCTTCATGTCTACATCTTCGGTGCAGGTACAGGTAAACACAAACAAGGTAAACAAATGTTAGGTCAGAATGAATATGAGAACAGAACTTTGGAGCTGACAATCCTAGCGGACTGTTGTCTTTTTTGTAAAACATGGCGCGGTCCTCAACCCCCGCTGACAGCCAAGGAGGCACGTGCAATAAGAACTTATCGGCGCGTGCGCAGTCAGCAGCTGGGAGAGCGCATGCGCACGTCGGGGCGAAAAGGCGTGAGAGATTTCTGTTCTGTTTGCTAAGCTCTCGCGAAATGTAATATATTGCTTCCAAGTTGTTAATTTTTGTCAAAAGACCACTCGCCTAATGACTGGCTGACGTTCACCCTTTGGCGCGCGCCAGTGTCCTTTGAGGTGCGAGTTGTCGTTCTTGGCAGAGGCTTTCGAGGACAGACATTGTTCAGGATCTTTTTTAAATAATATTATTTTATTTTTTAAGTTTTCGTTTTGCTTTTGATGGCGTGTCATTTTGGAGCTTTTACGATGGCATGTCATTATCTATCGTTTTCACGGCATTGCATTATGGGAGCTTTTATAATACGTCATCATCGAGAGGGGGTGGGGTTCTCGACTCTCTTCGGAAGCAGGCATTGGTGGGAGGGAACAAGATGAAAGCTCGTGCGCACACACAGAACCAGAAAGAAAGACTTAGAGAACGAGAGAGATAACATTCATAGAGACGCACACACACCAGCAGAGGGTCGGGCGACTAGTCTCCCAAGGGGAGCGATTATTGTTGAACTTTGATTGTGATCTCTACTGGCATTGAGTGTTAATGGTAAATCCACTAAGCTTTCCACTTCATCTCGCATCTTCTCTCCATCCCCAGCCCTGGGTTGGAGAGACTGACTTCTCTAAACGTCTACAAACGTTTGCCATCTCCATTTCTGGTTAATGTCGGTTACCCATGATGCAATCTTCCTACGCTCTAAACATGAGGAAACAATTGTTATTTATTCGACATCGGAAGGGTTTACAATATTCTCTCACACTTGACAGTAATGTGACATGACAGGAGAAAACAAAACCCAAATGAAACTTGGTTAAGACCTGCATAGGATGAAAGTGTAATGCAAGGAAAAACAAAATTAGTTGATCAGCTGCCATTGAGCGCCATTGCTGTCCCTAATTTTAGGACATTGAATTTCTTCATAACGACAATGAATTAATGAATTTTATATTTTATTTTCAAGGTCTTGGCATATGAATATGCGTAGGGATGGTCGGGTATTTCTTTTATTTTGGAGGAGACTGTACTTAGAGCCGTGTGTAGAAACCAGATTTCTCAATTAACGAACTGGACGTGGTTACTAACACTATAATATTTAGCTTCTTTGTTGTCTTTGTGTTCGGTGAAGAACAACAGCAAAAAAAAAAAAAAAAAAAAAAAAAAAAAAAAAAAAAAAAACAAAACAAAAAAAACCAACCAACAAACAAAAAAATCAAAAACAAAAATCAAACAAAAAACAAGCCAAACAGTATTCACTTGTCCTCATTCTGCCAGCAACATTAAGGAGAGAAGAATCCCCAGACATCAGTAACGAATGTGTCATAAGTCCTGAGTATGCTTCAGACACACAACAAGACATACAACAATGTGAAAGGTTTAAGATGCCAGTTGTTTGCTGCTGTGGATGGCATAGTTCTATCCCTGTTCCTGTTGTTTGTAGCCTAGCAAGACGGCTGCCCCTGTGGGGGCGATGCTAGATTGGGTGACTGGAATTTTAGTGTTCTTGCCGTCCGTCGGCAACTGATGGATAAGGATGCTATATTCTAACACCATTTTTTCTGTGTGGGAGAGAGAGGGTGAACTCTGTTTAGTTTGAGGATGAATATTATGAACCTGCTAGGGAATTTCATTTAAAAATACATTTTATTGGATGCTCGAATCTGACGTGCAATTGATGGAGAGACAGGACTCGGAACATGGAGGGTTATCGTTCTGGTTTTTTAAAAATATTTTTTTGCATTTAGCAGAGCTTTATTCCCAATTTTCTGTAGCGACAAGCGTCGTAGATGAAGGCGCTGATGTGTGTCTCTTGAAGAATGTATTCAAGATTTGGTACGTGTATGAACATGTTTTTAGTTTAGTGGCAAAAGGTTGGTGATGAAAGCAGCATCTCAGCTCCCCACGTATTTTTAAAGAGATAAAATAAGTGACCCTTGCCAACCCCTTTACACTTTCTTCACCACACACGTACGTACGTATGTGATATGCGCGAGGATAATTTCATTAATAATTGGTTCAGAAGGGAGATAATTCTTCATAGTTTTGATGGAAAACATTTTTAGCATAAGACTTTAAAGTGAGCGGCAAAGCTTGAAATGAAAGACATCGAAGATTATAGGTCCATCAATGGCAGAAGAAGAAGAAGGTAAGTGAAAAGCTAAGTTTCGATTAAGATCAAAGTCAAATGCATCTTTTGTAAACAAAACAAAACAAAACAAAATACTGAGGAAAAACAAAAATGGTCAACTGTTCGTCATTTAGCTTTATTCTTAAAAGTCATTATCTTTTAGACCATGTTAACAAATGTTGTCATGGTTATTAAATGCATGAGGACACTTCACCTTTCACCAACTAACCACTGGACTTCAGTCCTTAAACTGTGAGATTAGGGGAAAGGGTAAGTGACGAGGAAGTTGGGGTGGAGGACACAGGATGTAGGCGTGTGTTGTATGTCATAAAGCGATAACAAAGCAAAATTTCCTGCAAAATGAAGATCGCATTCAGCCACAATATCATCAGAATAAGGAACACAAGATGGAATCTGTCCCAGCTACCAGCAATCTCTCTCACTATCTAATATGGCAGAAGTTTAACGAGCTCCACAGGCAAACGTGAATGAGGTCAGTTGTTGTTTTTCAGTCTCTCCCTCCTCCTTCTCCCTTCTCTCCCTTCTCTCCCCCCCCCCCCACGTGACCCGCTACTCCTCTGTACTGCCTGGGTGATACTCATCAAATCCCAGAGACTTTCACAATGCGATTGCATGGCGGTCGCCAACAGAATGGCGGAGCGTAAACGGTTTGATTTCCCGCCATCCTCTCGGGACTTAATTGATGTCATCTCCTGCGAGGTTTAATTGGCGTTATCGAGAATGTCATGCCTTTGAAGTGAAACATTTCCTTCAGGATTAGGTTTCTTTTAAAATTCTGATCTTCTCCCTCCGAGAAATTACCCGTGGAACATGGCCATATCTGGGCTCATTGGATGTTAGAAAATACTTAATGGAGTTGCAAAGTTAAGAAACTGATTGAGAGACGCGCAGTCTTCTACAGAAGGTCGCTTGGCTTAGAACTCTCTTGAGTCAGTGGATTACATCCTTTCGGAAAATAACATCTTCCACAGTTCTTTTGAGAAATATGCATTAACTTCTATTACAAAATCCTAGTTTTATTTTTTATAATTTAAGAAATATATTAACTTCAAACATTTCAGCTTTAAAAAAAATCCCCCCGGAGTTATTTAGATATTTGTTTACTTGAGAGTCTTAGGTAAGCGTCCATAAGTTTAACACGATCCATTAACTAAAATAGAAAATAAAATAAATAGCATGTCCAAAATTATGGGAAATTTGCTGTGCTTTATAAACAAATTTGCCATTAAACACAACTTTTCAATCAAACTGGTTACCACTTTTCGAACTATAGTCAGAACAGCAGTTGTTAAGTTAACCTAATACTTAATCCACGTTAACGAAGCAGAAGAAGGAATAAAATTAACAACACATTTTTCAATCAACAAATTTATCATTTATTTATATTTAACAGTTTCTTTGGCTCTGTCACTTCTGTATATATATGTGTGTGCGGTCGACCCCATACACTCAGTAATTCTTTCGCCATTACATATGAACTTGACTATACTACTCCAGCCATCACAGACAACCTGTTCTGTCGTTTATTATAACGAAACCAATATTTACTGCGATTCCTTCAAGAAATTTCAATCATGAAACTTTTGTGTAGACGTGCACACGCTTTATTCTCCCATGAAATGTTGAACATATCCTTCACAGTCTGTCCATCGCTGAAAGTGGAGAAGGACAGACACGCAGGCAGCGCGCGGCACGACGGGAAGACGATATACCTTGTGGGACAGATGTGTGGTGTCCATGCCCACTGATGTCCACAATGTTGCCGGCTTCCAGTTTGTAACCGATCTCACCACGCTTCTCCTCGGAGAGAACAGCTTTTCTTTGGCTTCCTTTCTGTTTCGCCAAAGATTGGCAGAAAAAAAGGATAAAAATTCAAATTTTGTTATTGTCCTCTATACAGTAGCATTCAATGCAATTATAAAGACACGAAGGAAATAAAAAATCTGAACAGTTATTGCGCGCCGGCGATATTGAATGTCGGAGGAGATTTGCTGGACTCGTTTTACGACGCCTAAATTTTTGAAGCAACTGGTAGAAAACCATTTTGGTAGCTGGAGTGTGTTTGAGGGTGAGTGACCAATATGGCGGATTCTGTGCGTCTGTATCCCTTCTTCACCCTTTGTCTCCATATTTCAACTTTAATATTGTAATACAAAGTAACTTGAGTTTGAAGAGATTATTGTTTTTAAAATAGTTACCATCAATAAATTTCATTCTCAGGCTACCTAGCAAGTGGCAAACACTCACAAAATAGATTGTATCTTACCTAGCTTCTCCACATTATGGATAGATAAGGTTTTCCATCGAGTGATTGCTGTAACTAGAAATTCTGTATATTTCTGTTTGTGTCAATGCATTGCCGGATCGAAATTTGTCATCACAAAATTTAAATGCCTAATTGCAGGTTTGAAGGAATTCGGGAATTCGATTTGCGAAACACGCGATACATTGTGAAACGCTGGCTGCTGGTCACGTGTTCAGTCCAGCTTTGCCATCTGCAATTACAAGTCTTTCATTGAAAGCATGAAAAAATTCTTTCATTCTTTATTCACCCTGACAAACAAACCCTAATCCGTATTGGCATAAACACATCCGAATATTTGTGACCCAGTCAACTTTGCCTTCTAGACCAAGGTTAAGCGACATAAGCAAGCTTTCTGGGTCAGGCTTTGGTCATTCATCGGTAACACCCTCACTCAACGTATGCATCTGAACTTGTGGTGAGTAGATATCTGGCTACTTATATACAAACTCATTTGGTGTACCAATATCAACAGCAAGAAATTTCTTTGGTGCACAAATGTCTACTCATTCACAATCTAGTGGTACGATAGATACCCAAGTATTTGTTTGCATTGACAACAGGTAAACTCACTCCACCATGCATCTATCTCTCTTTGTCACTTAAATATCCACCTTTCCTAAAAACACAGTTTCTTGTGTCCATATTGACATTTAGACAATATCCAGGCTGCCCTTTGTCTGTAGCTCTATAACGGTTTCACAGATAAATCCCACATCATCTGCAAATGGAAGTCGTCCTTTGCAAATTGTGGCTGCACGTCTTCCATTATTTATCACATCGAGTGCGAGTTCATTGATAAAAAGGAAGTAGTGAACAGGGCTTCATGCATCACCTTGTCTGACATCGAAAGAGCAATTAATATATTCTGTCACTTCTAAAACAGGCCTTTGGCTTACATCCCCTGCCACAACGGAGCAGCTTCCCTTGGATACCTGTAAATCAGAACAGAACAGACTGTAATAAATTTCTGTTGATGAGGTAGAAGAAACTTCTCGAAGTCAATAAAAGGGATGTAGAGTTGTGGGTTTAAGTTATATTGCCTTTGGACAGAAGCCATTGATGTGTACATGTGGTGGATGGTGGAGTAACCCTGTTTCAATCCTGCCTGACATTCGCCAGTAAAATTATATTCTTCTACCCAACCTGATCCTTTCCTCGTATGTACATGTAGTGTTGGGGTTGGGGTGGGTAGTAGTGGTAGTGGTGGTAGTAGTGGGGGAGCGAGAGGAGCGTCGAAGAAGTTGATGAGCTTGCAAAGTTTTGTGAACTTTACAAACAACAATATTATAAAAGGATGTCTTTTTTTTCGAAACGCTGGCAAAAATCACACAGCTAATGTATACCAAATCAGATCGAACGAAATGTAATTTGTTGATTTATTTATTGTTTTATTTTCTGCAAGTTTGGACAAAAGGCGTGAGCCTAAATTGCATTTTCTTGAGTATGTCATTGTAGCCGGAGATAAAGACTCTGAAGAAAAAGAAAACTTTGGGAGGGGGGGGGATGGTTGAGAGGCTGGGGACGGAAGAGATGATGGAAGGAAGGAGGAGAGCGTGCACAGGGGGTAGAGGAGGGAAGCAGGGGCTCTGGTCTCCTATGCTGCACAATGCCGGCTCCTGTTTCATTTTCTCGGTGTAAGGGCGCAGAGCGCTGTCTAGCAAACCCCGAAACACCCGGGGAAGGAACTCTCAGGGTGGGGATCAAAGCGAGGCTGCCTGCAATCTTTGAGATTAGACTGCGGTGACAATGGCGTGAGCAGACCGCCAGCGTGAACTCTTTGAGTACGGAATGGTGACATGTCCAGACACTTGTGACCCCCACATCAAAACAGAAATTTGGAGGAAATTCACATGTACGAGAAAGAGAAGAAAAAAGAAAGAAAGAGGCTAAGAAAGCTAAAAAACAACAACAACAACAACAAAACTATCAGAAAGATCAATAAAGGAAGTGATAAAGGTACATACAATTAACATCTTTCAGGTTATAAGGACATACAATGATATGAAGCTGCGTTTTTTGTATAAATCTTTGAGTGTTGTTATCAGTATATATATATTGCATGTTTGTTTTCCAATGGCCTTTTATTTGCTCGAGGTAAAAGTTTATATTTTGAACAAGCCATCATTGGATGTGTAGCTTCTGCCTGCTTCCAGATTGATGTTGGTACATATCTACACTAACACACTAACCCTTTCCATGTTTACTACCTGTAAGTGTATATATAACATATTAGACGTAGATTTGCTGTGCGTATCCTAAAGAATTATTGCTAGTGGCAGTTTTGCATTTCCCTGGTATATTTTTGGAAGAAATTACGGGTACAGTAAGACTTTTTTGGAACCTTGTTGAGATAGAATCTGGTGTCGACAAACAAAGAATTCCTTTTTTGTTACCTGGCGGCGCATCTACTCTTTTTTGGTTAGGTAGGGGTGGGTGAGATGTACGCCAAGAAATGGCTTCTGAAACTAATATGGAAAGAAAGAACTTCTGAGAGATTGGAAAATATTTTTTACAATGTCGTAAAATGAGTTGAGAGATTATGTTAAAATATTTACAATTATTAGCACATTGCACAGTGCTGGTAGAAATTAGCACCGAGGACAGGTTCCCCTTTTTGTTCCCGCTTCCCAAGAAAAGAAAGATATATTTGTTTTATTGTATTTTTTTGTGTGTGTGGTGTGTTTGTATTCACGGACAGTGTGACCCACATAGCGTTTGTCTTTTCATTCCTTGTCCTGTATCAGTGCAAGAAGTACAGGAATGCTCGTAAACAGGATTTTTTTCTGATGTACTTCCCACTTCTCTCCCCTGTTTTCTTCACCTTTTACTTCCTCACCTTCCCCACTGTTTCTTCTGATGTCTGTAGATGTAGTATAGCATTTGAATTAGCTTTGCTGTGCATGATAAAAACAAATCCTGGTGGTTTCTGATTGATACTTTTTTTTGGTTGTTAGCGCTACGCAGCATTCAATTTCAATGGTTGAAGAAAAAATATCAGCACAGATTTCTTCGGCATCAAAAGATTGTCTCGTTTTTATTTTCGGATGTAAAACAGAAAAAGTGCGCATGCGTAGTACGACCGATTTGGCGTGCTGGCGTAGTACGCATGACAACGACTCATACAATCGTGGTTGAGGTTTACATATGATGTACATTTATTCACACAAGGTTAAGTTCAGAAATCTCATGGTAAGCTTGTTAATTATTATTGGGTATATTGTTATTAGGTATGCTAGTAGTACGCATTGTAATTATTATTAGTTGTATAATTATTGTGTGTCTAATACGACAGTGTAATTTACCCATAATTTGTGTTATTTACTGTTATTTGATTCTATCTGTCAAAATGTGAGGATTATTATTTTGTATTGTATAATTATTGTCGTGTATGATGGTACGCTTTGAAATAAAATAATTATTAGTAGCTGTTGTATAATTATCATTAGCTAGAATAATTTCATACAGCATTTGTATTTAGCAGAATACGGTACTCCCTATATTCTCCTCTGTCGATATGGTGGGCTACGAAGTTCCAGACTTTCTCCGAGTCTTGCGACTGGGTTTGGTTGGCATCGAAAATTCCAGAGAGCCCCTCCCCCCTGGGAATATCGCTAACGGTTGAAGGCTAAACCCATCTCGAAACGAATGAGTCAGAAGGGAGTCACTTCTGTACCCACAGGTCGCCGCTGCGGAGTAATTCCGGAGTGCAACGGAAAAAGGAAGTGACGCACTCTCGCTCCGTGCCTGATAGACGTGTTCTTGCGAGAGGCTGGTGACGGTGCTGATGCACAGGTATCTGGCACCAGGTGTCAGCACGAGCGCAGCTGCTGAGATGGATTGGGTGTTTCGTAAAAGCGGGTAGAGCATTGCCTGCAGTAACTCGATCATCCAGTTTGATTGGGCTTGAAAAAGAAGACCCCCCCACCTCAGGGTTTAGGGATCTTTCAATCACGGGAAGCTTAAAAATCATGTTTTCGTGCACAGAAAACTTATTCTTGATTTGGTTCAAATGTCCTGTCGTATTCCCTGCTCAGAAAATTCGTGTTGACGTCGTTCATTTGGCAGTTAGTTTTAATCCTGGATTCGCTGTTGGCTGTTTTTGGAAGCGGCAGGGACCGGCTGACGTCATTGTCTAATTATAGAAGCAGAACTCGCCCAACTCTCGTTGCCAGCTAAAGAAGACAACGAGCTGTCAGCGGCACGTGACCACCGAGTCACCTGGGAGGAGAACATCCGGCATCCCTCACAGAGAGCGTGACGCATGCGTACACAATCAACACTGACGGACACCTTAGTTGTGTTTTGACAGGTAGGAGGCGCTACACGTAGGGGAAGCCGGTCAACTGTTTGTAAATAAATAGTGAATGCTCTTGCTGTTGTATACTCTTCGTCATCTCAAGTTTAATTAAAGAACACAGGAGTTATCATTGAAAACATGAGCTTATAGTTTGGTCACCCAAAAGCAAGAAAGATTTGTTATTGATATTTCTTGTCAGTTAAATGTTGTAAGCCAAAGCAAAATATTAAAAAAAAACACTTATATAATCTCACAAAACATCAAACAACACATATTACGCCGAAGACTATTACAAAGTGAGAAGGATTATAAAAGAAAAAAGTTGAGTAGATGGCGTACAGAAAATAGACAAAAGCTAAAAGGAGAGTGGACATAAACTAGTCTGTGTGGGTATGAACCTAATCTCGATGAGATGTCTCTCGTTTCCACTAGGTAGCTAATTAAAGCAACTGCAGAAGCCGCTTGAAGGGCATCTGCGTCGCGAAATAGTTCTTGTGAGCTCGTGCGCTGGTCACCAAGGTAATTCCATGCGTCACGGCGGGTTCCTGGCAGGTGGGTAGAACACCTACCCTACTCCCAGCTTGACCTCTGACACTGGCGACTGCTGCGAAGGAAAGTTCGTTAGTGACAGAACAGCTTCTGTGTGGTTATTTATGACGTCGGCTTTCCCTCGTGACTTGGAGACCCATCTGTAAACTACCTCGTCTATTTCTGTAGATGCGGCTGCTGATGGCGGTCTAAAACCGATGGCGCGAGCTGACAAGGGATTTGGTGTTACCAGCTCTTTGTTCCTCCCACCTTTCACCTATTTCCTACCACCTTGTGACTGTCTTTGTTCCACGATCTGAAATAGAACCCTCCAAACCGAGAGTTTTGAAAGTTTTGAAATGACAAAGGACGAGAAAACATGTTTGTTGTCTCTTTACTTGTGGTCACCAGCTGTTCAAGGAGTTAGGGTAAAGCAGACAATATTTTGTGGCTTTTGTTTTTGTCTCGAGCGTCCACAGTTTTCATATCCGTAAACATCATTCATTCATAAACTGCCTGTGTGTTTTATTTGTGCAAGTTTGCAGTGGTCAAGACTCGGTTAAATTAAAAACAATAACAAACAACAAGAGATGGCGAACATGCAGCAGTGCATCGATCAATCTATCTATCTATCTATTCCTCTTCGTGCATCAGGTTGCACATAAGGCCTCAACCAGAGTCCGCCACCGATGTCGATCGGCTGAAACCCGCTCTAGGTGACGCCATGTCCAGCCCTTTCCTTTCATCTCCCTTTCCACTGTTCTTCTCCAAGTTTCCTTTGG
>SRHC01003145.1:0-55873 GCA_004794325.1 Pomacea maculata
CAAAATTTGTAGCCGGCTACAGTAGCTGTAGCTAGGCTACAGCTACTCCCCATCCCTGGATGTTACCTCAAAGCACCTTTAAAACATTACACTTTACATTGCCAACAATATCCTAACCAAAAATAAAAGTCTAAGGATGCTATCAGACCAGTTTGCCCCAAGCAGAGGTGAGGGTTCTCTTGTTAACCCCATCCCATGCATTATCAGTGATCTTGAGACAGTTCATAATGTTGATTTTTCAAAAACTCGCACATGGTACGGTTTGTATAGTATATACTACCCCTCCATTCTTGCAAAAGATTTTGTTTAACAGACTTAAGACTTCTGCTGAAGTCTTATTAGCTGTTAATAAGCAGAAAACAATAACCAAAGACTGTATGCAAAAATACTTGTGCTAATGTGTTTACCAAAATATATATATATATTTTTTTTAGATTTATGTAAACTCATTAACTTTTGTTTGGCATGGAGTCCATGTGTACATTGTGAAGGGCCTGAAACGTTAGAACGGTTATTGCCCTGTTATATGCAATATCTGCATAGAAGTTATACATATGTGACACGGTCAAAAATATCTCTGTTAGACATATCCATCTTTCCTGAGCAAAGCTTTTTGGAGGATTTCCATTGAGTTTGGTGGTGGATTTATTTAACTCAATGGTACATTGATTTTTTTTTTCAATGCGTCGCGTGTAGCAACGAATCCGATTGCTGTCCAGTGCAAAACAAACGACACGCACACGTGAGAACACTACAAATACACGTTTAATAAAAACAAGAAAACCCAAACGAAATAAAAGGAACAAGGGAGGAAACAAAAAACAATGGGTCGGGGACAGAAGGGGACACCTACATCTACTAAGCGCCATTCCCTCCCTTCTCCGTTCGTACCCTGAAATATCCCCACAGATAGATGACCTCCGTTCTCAAATCAGATTCCTCACAGATAAATGCTACTCCGTTCTCACAACGGATTTTCACCCAGATAAATGTTACTCAAATGTTCTCACAACATATTTCTCCCAACTCAACATGGCTCCCTGGTGACCGCTGTCCTTTCTCTTTTTAAGATACAACACAGAGGACTGCAGACAATTAATGCACTTTTAACAAATTTCACAAACATTATTTATACATATGTGGCACAACATAGTCTGTTGTGGGCTTCTTGACTATCTTCTTGTAGTTGCCTCTTTAACACTTGAGCTCTTAGATTATTCAGCTCAATTACCAATTCATTGTGTTTAAAATCAGACTTATTTTTCACAATATCAGACTGATTATTTTCAATATCAGACTGATTTTTCACAATATCCGATTGGTACTTCTCAATCGCACAATTGTTTCTGTTAATATCTGAGCGGAAGTATTCATCTTCTAGAGATCTTGACCCAGTCTTCGTTATGCCTCGCCTGTTTTTACCTGTAGACACATAGAGTACATTATTATGTAGATATGTATAACAACAGGGAGACATCTCACAGGCCTAAATGTGAGTAAGGATGAGATGATTTTTCATTCAAGCATCACCTACAAATGTATGGACAGTTTGTACTCTTGCTGTCAGTAATGTCATAAACTGATTTTATACAAAGTATAGGTTTCTTAGTTATAACTTTCATAAAGTTAATAAGCATAAACATTTACTTGGTGGTTGCATTTCCTCTGTCAGACCAGCAGGAACATGTGCAACTGACGGCATGTCTGTAACAAACATCCATATTGTTTCATGTATACAGTATTGACAAAGTGTGCAAGACAGGTATACTAGGAACATGACATGGATAATAGTCTTATGAATCTCCTGAGAAGGACAAAATTATTTTTTCAAAGTGTCATCAACCCAAAAGCATAAAATATCTCATTTATATATAGTAATATTCCTCCCAGACAGTCATGTGCAGTAATCATGATTGTATATTGCTTTGGTATTTAATTTACAGCTTTAAGAATACAGGCACAATTTATTTCTGTGCAAAATTTTTTACCAACCTTTTGGTTCTGACATGCCTACTGAGATTACCACACCAGAAGGTGTGGATGCTGGTGATATATCTGAAACAAGAAATCAGAGGATATAAGACTGCCTCAGACCGATGTGTCATAAAAAGAAATGTCTTTACACTGGACTGACATAAATATTGTTCTTACGATAAATTCACTGAATTGACTATTAATGTAAAGACAGGCACAGCAAACTGTTTCTAATTAAACCAGCTGTATGAGAACTGTATATTAACACCAACACTAGATTTGATAACATTTAGACATTAAATTCACTCTCAGATGATTCCAGTGATTGATAAATCCTTTTCTTTTTGGGTAGAATGACATGTTTTCATACAGCACCATCCCTTTGCATCTTCCCCTTTCTCAAAAATGAAAATGTTCTACAGGTACATTCAGGTATTTTCACTCTATAATTTGCAATACACTCATAGTTCAGTCTCGGTTGTTGATGCTTATTAAACCATACCTGGGTTCACTGCATATGCCATACCAACGTCAGTTCAACTGAAAAAATAAAAGATTAAATATTTAAGATGAAATATTATTTTAAAACAAAGTTTAAGTAACAAAGATAAATGAATCAAATGTTGATTATGCCCTCTAGGGTCAACTGAATATTGAAACATGTTTTGTTGATTGGCATTGGTTGAAAGTACAAAACTACAAGCTTATATGATACTAACCATCAACGCCAGTAATGAGGGCTAAGTCCTCCCCAAAAATGTCAAAAATGAGGGAGTCAAATACCCCACTCTTAACAGCACCGCCACCAGTCGCTCTTTGATTGTCCCAGCGTCGTTGAGCATCCGATTTAAGGGCACTCCATTTTTCTCTAACATTTTGGGCTGTGCGGACTTCCACACCAGCCACTGCTGTCACTTTTTTGGCAACGGTGACCCATATATAGTCTTTTGTTTGGCGTTGGTGACATCATTTGATAGGCCACTCATAATTGTGCACTTTTCAAGTCTCACCTAATGCAGAAGACATTTACATATTGAAAATGAATGTGCACATTACATTTTATTTACACACCTCATCGAGCCACCTACTCACCAACACATACAAAAAGGCAAAGACAGTGACACTACCACTTCATACCTTCAAGATGAACTTGCAACTCTAAAATACTAACAATGTCATATATGACATAGGAAAAAAGAAAATAATAGGTAGTAGTGTAACACAATTAAGTATGTATCAAATATTTAAAAAAGAGAAATCAGTAAAAATTACTTCTTACATCACTGAATCACAGTTACCAAATTTCAGAGACTGATGTTTGATTAAGCTTAAAAAAAAAAGAAGAAAATAATAGGTCAATAAGTACTTCAAAACAATTCAGTTTGTATCAAATATTTTTAAAAGGAAATTATTAAAAATTCACTTAATCGCATGTTTGATTAAGCTATATAATACTACAATAATAAAACTGCAAAATAAAACCACAAACCTCCTCTAATAAGGTCCACACTTCCCTGCTGGACCAGTTCGCGCGTCTCTGGCGTTTTGATGGGTTTGGCTCCATGTTTACTGTAAACGAATTCTTCCTGCAAAAATGACACCGCTACTTTGTTTATTAAGGAAGGCAGATTCACGTCTTCTGGTCATGGGCACAAATAGACACCCCCCACCCCGGAACAGAATGTAGGTCGCAGTTCTAAATTTACATCGCCAATTTGACTGCAGCCTTGTGTCCCTTTCTATTTGAACAGATTCTTGCTGAGTGATCTGCAAAAAAAAAAAAAAAAAAATTTGAACTCCATAAAGAATAAATGCACATGTGGATCTTGGGCTATACCTACCACTTTGGAAGAGAATATACAAAAGTAATTAAAAAGAAAAAAAATTCTTGTAAAGCAGGCACACATTCTCCATTGTGTATGACACCACCCTTACCCATATAAATGCTAATGATGATCCTACAAAATTATTGTTTAATATCAACATGCAACTTTTTAAATCCACGAGTCACATAAAAAGGACAGCCAAAACTGTGGGCTCTAGTGCAAAAGGGTATTTGGTTTTGTTCCTGAAACTTTCCCTCAAAAGGGTTTCATCATAAACTGTATCTATGAATACATAAAAGAAAAAGTGATGGTTGAATGTACTTTTCCACTTTTAAAATAAAGTGTATCTAATAATAAATAATACATGACAATTTGGAAAACAAACTTTGAGCGAGTTGAAAAGGTCCTTCTTTTCTTCTGATAAAGAAGGAATTTCTTCTGACATGACAATCTGATTCCTTAGGGGAAGGTCAGGAAATGTGTCTGCTTCATTTATATTTATGTCAAAGTTATCGTGCAGTTTCTGTTGATGAGCCAGCGTACTTCCCCCTGATATTTTCCGTATTTTGTTTCTACCATGGAAGTCTGCTTCTTGCTTATGGCAAATGGAAATAATGCTGCGGAATACAATGTTGTAATAATCATGACTACATTAAATTTTAAAAGATATTATTTATTACTTGATGAACAAGAATAATATGTCTCGAAAGCACAGTGGTATCCATTTGATATTTAATAGTGATGTACAGTTACAGTGTTGTTGACATTGTAAGTGCTACTATTGATTGCTTCATGACTCTTGATATTGAAAACATTTTGTTTTGAATACACATTGCACTACCTTCTAGTGAAAAGGAATCTCTAACAATAGCAGAAAATAAATCAGTCTGCATGAACCATAATTTTAAATCTTTTACTTTTCTGTACCTGTCGTCTTTAACCACACAAATTCAGTACTCTTTGAAATTTGTGCAGAAGGCATTGGCAGTTGGGTCAAATTATTTCAGATGATATACACAAAACATTCATTGCTAAACTAAACCTTTTTTCCCATCTACAAGGGAAGCGGTTGACACACATACCCCAACTAGTTTACTTCATTATATTGACCAAGCATCATGTCATGGGATCCCTGGTAGAATTTGTTCAAATGACCTTTGCCTTTGCACACTTTTCCCATAAACTCATTATTTTGGGAGGCATGTTCAGAAATTAACATCATGACTTAGTTTTCCAATAAGTTGAGTACCCATGCTAATTTTTTCAACATACCCCAGAAGGTCTCTTTGCATGATTGTGAAGAAGGGATGTCTTTGTTGCAATGTCTGAAAACTTTCAGCTCAGACAAACTGCGGGATTTGAACATAAGACTAACACTTTACTAGTGGTTTCCCCACTTCATTATCTCACAGCACTGAGCAGTTGCCTGGTTGTTTAGACCTAGAGCATTCTATACAGCAGAAGAATTAGATACTCCTGGTCATGTCTGTTAATTTATTATAGTACAGTGCTTCTATGATCCTGCTTGTGTTGCATGTAGTTAAGACAAAGTACCTGGGTGTCAGAACAATTTTTAGCATTCTGTACTGCTGAAACTAAGATACTACTAGTCGTGTACATTAGTCTATGACTGCACAATGCTTTTATGATCCTGTTTGTATTACAAGTGGTTAAGACAATACCATGTGGACATGGAGTTTCAGAAAAATTTTCATTTTGTTTTCCCTTTGTATTTGTTTGCAAATGTGAAATCCATTTGTTTATAAAGGCATGTCGAGAGCATTAATTAGTGTGGGCAAAGAATAATGAATGTATCATATGACTTTCTCATGATAGCTCTTTGTTTTGTGATTCTTCAAGTGTAAATAAAGCGCTTTATAAATCATTTGTGTCTGTGTCTTAGCAATTGTGTTGTGGCTTGAACTAGTGATGTCTGTTTTATGTCCTGTTACTGAGATTACAGCTGATGCTGTGACTGCTTTCACCACAGAAAATAAAGACATGGGAATCTTTTAATCTTTTATTTACATATTCAAATTGTTACTTTTTTATCAGTCATATAATGATAGTAAGCACTCGGTAAAATGTGCATAGATTGGCCATTTCATTGACAAATATATTACTGACATTGAAACCTTACACAAAGCTCTGCATACAACTATGTACGTTCACTATTATGTCATGTACACACTCACTTGTACCAAGAGAACTGGCAAAATGCCACAGGCATGAAAAATGCAGTTAAAGAAAATGGGCAGAAACGAGCTTGTAGAGGTTAGGGAAGCAGAGAGCCACGGCAGAGGGTAAGGTTTGAAAGAAATTTAGCTTATCTCAAAGAACTGGGTGAGCCTAGCATAGAAAGTCTCCAGCTTCTTATGTATGCAGCTCTACATGATACCTTCAGCGAAAAACAATGTCAAGGAAGTGAAATTGCTGTGGTGACCGAGGATTAACTATAATATTTGTTTTAAAACGGCTGCGGCTATGGAAGGTAGGTCACGCGCGCGCACGCACACACAATAATAATAAAAGAAGCAAAGCTCGTGGAGATGCTGGAACCACTCCCTGTTTACGCATCACGGACAAGAAAGCTCGCCGAGAACAACAGCAAGACTTTAAAATTAAACTAGTCTACACGCACACCGCAGTTCTGCAGGATTAAACAATAAAAGTAACCTGTTTGACTCGTTCCCAGTCTTGATGGTGTCAGAAGCTAACAGGAACTAGTTGCTTATCTCCTATAGTTCGTAACACTTGTACACGTGACGTACATGGAGCTCACACAGCGCTGTTATTACTGCAATGTGTTGAAATGGCACACAACTGCACATCGGGCATAATGTAACGCATGGTTGGATAAATCATCTCATCAAAGACAGGACTAATTTTTATCTACAATGTTTTACCAACAACTTGTACGCGCCTTCGTTTCTGATCACAAAAAGATTTATTAACCCCAATAAAGGGACATGATTGCGTTTCATTGCTTTGGCAGTTCCTGAAGCCACGGATCTACATCTCTGGACAACTTACTGACAAATTTTCCGCGTTGACTTCTAGAATGAGGTCAAAACTAGATTCAACATCTAGATTCTAGAAGAGCAGACGATGAGAACTCTCGTGTTGACGGAGATACAGAAGCTCAAGCCTCATACTCGTGTGTTTACAGTTTATTAGCTCCAAAGTCGCGGGAGAGGGGGGCATTTTTTGTAAAAACAAAAAGACTTACATTGCAAATCTATTGACAACAATTGTTATCGTGGGTTCGCACATTCGACTGACAGACTACAGCTTTGCGAGAAGCCAAGAGCTGTTGACGGCAGGCAGCCAGCAGTCCACAGATACTCGTCAGTAAGCAAACTGATTGAGGTCATAGCAATGCTTTACATCAAATTACAACCTTGGACAGTTCATATTACTGCAACATTAATTAATATTTTCATCATAAAAATAGCTGTGAAAGTAGCCCTATCTTACTCTCTTAATAAAATTCATTAGCTTAATAAAATGATCAACTTATTACATCAGAAATCAATTATCAACATTTCAGACATTAGTTTTAGAAGAAATTTATTGGACATTACAAAATCACATCTTGACGACACTGTCTTATTGCATTACTTTAGTTTTACCTACTAAACTGTTTCTTAACGACCAAGCTTACATTTATTTATCCTACTCCCTCAAGGAAACGAAATTTATATAGGGTATAAAGAAGACAACGTTTAGAGGTATCAAGCTGCCATTGCAGTTCATTCCTGATGACTTTTAAATACCCAGATCGACAGGTAAGCTAGTCTTTGTCTGGTGTATAACGTGCATCCAACTTCAAAGTTCCGAAACTAACAGGAATGACTTTAAGCATTGACCGAAAAAAGCAGCTGTGGTTATCAGCACATACACTCGCGCTGGTGGTTCCGAGAGATGTTCCTTGTTCCAGATCCTTGCCTCGTGTGCGTATATATTGTACAAAGGCGTGTGTACAGTTTTACGTGCATTACATATATATGCCGACCCAAGCAATTCATTCACTCATACGTACCCGCAAATGCGATAGAAAGTTGAGGTTCTTAGGTTGGGAACCAGAGCTAGTCTATCTCTATGTTCTTTGGTCCTTGACATCACGAGCTGACCTATACCACTGATGGCGAGCTAGACAACATGATTATATATATATCCACTCTAAAATCGGGTATTTTGCGGGGCACAACTCCATCGAACTATCGATGCTACATGCAGACTTCTATGACAAAGCATGCCTAAAAGCTACCTAAGAACTACTGCCGCACAGTACATCTGTCACGAACACCGTTTGCATAATTTCCTGTTACCCACCCACCCGTAATCAACAGTTTCTGCGCGACAGTAAAGACACAACATGTAGTGATAGGTCATGATGTCAGCAAACACATGTACACAAGGTGCCCTGTATTGTGGCGATGAACTCCACAGTTTTGTGTACTTCTCTCTGTACTGCAACATCCTTTGTTACCTGTTGTCTCTTCTGTCACAGTGGAATGGGAAGTCAGAGATGCATTCGCCATCTGGGCCATGGTCCGTAGCCTGATACCCAGTCCACATTAGCGTGAAACTTGAACTTTGCCCGACTTACAATGGTGCAGTCTGCTCACAAACGTATTCAGGAATCGTTCGTAGAATAGTTTAGTGGCTAAAATGTCCCTGCAGTGCTTCAACACAAGGCAGTTATCACATGGATCAGGTCTTTTGTGTCACACTAATACAACCTAAGATTGAAAATAAAGTGTTGCTACCTAAGCAAGTTATTGAGGTGAAACTTGGGTTTGCACAACAGGGTCTTCAAGCAATTATGAACTGTGTGAATCTGGAACCAAAAATAATAAAAAAAAAAGGTGTGTGTGTGTGTGTGTGTTGAGGATCCCCACACACAGATCCAACGAACACGTGACAATATGAAAACTAGAAAAGTCACAAACGAAAAGGTGAGGCAAGATTGGTCGTCCAGGAGTCGAACGTCTGCCTTGCCACAGTTAAGAGAAAAGGATTTTGGTATTTTAAATATTTTTATAAGGACAAGGTGTGTTCGACAGGTAACTGCTCACTGTCTTTGTTCACAATGAAGGTGAATCCGAATAGATTCTCGTCTTTGTGTTATGCAGATCAGATAAGACAAAACACCTAGCTTCTCATTTCTTAAATGGAGGAAGTTACTGCGCAGAAAGTTCCATTCCTGGACGGTGTTAGTGACGACACAAGCAGCATGTGACACTAGAGCACCCAGGTTCATTCAGACCAATCGTGGTTTGACCTGCGCGTCAGGAAGGAGAGGGCGCTACTTCGGATGGCCGAGTATCTAAGGATGACATGAACATCAATTTAACCGTTAACAGTCGACCGACTGCTCACGTGTCACTGAACACTTTTCACTCTTGAGATACACGCCTCGAATGGGACAGCGGAGATCTTTCCAGAAGAATCTTTTCTCTTGGGATAAAAAAGAAGAGCAGCCAGCTGGTGGACATAGTGTCGATAACATTCACATGTGTGCAAGTCAGCTGCATGTTCCTTAAATGGAGATATCGAAGTACCCGGATGGTATCTTTCATGGCGATATCGAGATAGGAATTTGATGATTGGAGAGAGATGGAGGCTGAGCGAAGGAGTCACGGGTTACGGTGGGCGGAATGCGTGATCTGATTCTGTTCAATGATGTCTATGCTAGCGACATAATCGCCAGAAAACTTTCAGTGATGTGCTGGGCGGAAATATTCTCCCACTTAGCATGCGACTGTCTGGCCAATAGTCTCGCAGAAAACATACGCTGCTCATGCGACTGACCAATCATATCGCAGGAAACACAACGCTACTGGTGCGACTGGCAGATTATCCTCCACACTCGCTCGTCGACCGCAAACGAGGAAAGGTTATAGGTGATGTTTCTTGCAAGTCTTACAGCACTGGCTTTTGTAATGCGGATATCGACAGAGCCTCGCCTGGCTGACCACGTGACACCACCGCGAGCTGGGGCTGTCCACGCACGAGTCATCCCCGTCTTCCTCAGGCACTTCATCGCCCTCATTGTCGTCACCTGTTGGTTCTTTCCGCTCCTCCGACTCTCCCTCGTCTTCGTTATCAACGACCTGTGAGGGGTGGTAAGGCCGCTGTTGTTGTTGTTGGTGTTGGTGGTAGTGACGATGACTTTCTTCCGGGGGGTCGGGGTGGCTTTGTACTCCGTGGCTGTGATGTGGTTCCGCATCTCCAATGGCGCCTGCAAAGGGAAAATGAAAAAGTCGATTGGTTGCCTGCCGATGTTGTATGTAGAAGCAGCAGTAAACGTTGTGTATACAATACTACTAAAGATGAACAAATAATAAATGGTCCCAGAAAAAGTATTCATGTCTAACCCGAAGCTTGTGTTATTCACCTGTGTTTATACATAATGATATTTATAGACGTCTACCCTAAGAATGGAATTTAGGGAGGAGTTGGGGGTGTCACCTCCGATTTGGGGAAACTATAATTATCTTGTGCTAAACTTTGCCTTGCCATTAGGAAAAATACACCTTCTAGACTTTTAATACTAGAAAATGCAAGTGGAGACACCAGAGCGAGGTGAGGCCATCTTACTTCTCAAGTCCGTTCCCAGAGTGATCTCTGCCGGCGCGGCAGCATGCAGAGCCAGGAGCGGTCGCTCACGACTCTCATAGAACCGGTCGCTGGTGACGTTAGGGTATGCGTCACCCAGGTGCGGTCGTGGCAGAGGTCGATGCTGGTGGTGGTACGCATAGTGCGGCGTGACGTCGTAGTCGTTGCTGTTGGGAAGGAGGTCGCTGCAGGCGTGCCGGTTACATGGACGGCGCTCCGCGGGGCGACGCTCGGTGCTGCACGTGTGGCTGGACAGGTGAGTGGCGTTCAGGCACTTCACCTCGCGCGTCTTGGTGCCAGTCCCGCAGCTCTTGGAGCACTGGCAAGAAACAGGTACACACAGCGATCAGCTATGAGGGTGCCGGCAAGAAACATGCAGCACGCACAGTGACCAGCTCTAGGGGCATAGGGGAGGGGGAACAAAAAACAAAAACAAACAACAAAAGAAAAACAACAACGCACAAAGATTGGCTACGTTGGGAGTGGCAAGAACCACTCACACAAAAGGGTCAACACGTATCCGTTGTTATTGCACTGGCAAGAAACAGGCACAAACAAGGACTGATTCTGAGAGCACTGATAATGAACACAAACATCGGTTCTGACACAAACACATACATGAAGACAGTTTTCACTTTCGAGAGACTTCTCAAGAAACAGCCGCGGAACTTGAAGACCAATGGCAAGAATCAGACGCATTTTTTTTTAACTCTGATTGCGATGGAACAAATACAAGTTCTAAAAAGAATCGAAAGCGACACAACTTTCCAGTACACCGACAAAGAACAATTACAAAATAGTTAACCTTTATCTTCGCATAAGAGAGGACGAGATAAAAAAAAAATCCTTAGTTTTTCGTAGGATACATTATATGCCACTCAGTCATTTCATTTCACTGTAAAAATAACAGAAGTGCTCCACTGCAAACACTGAGACATGTCAGACAACATCTGACGTAATCAGTCATGCAAAGGTTTCAGGAACCAGAAGATCTGACTCACTTGCGTCCAGGCAGTCATGTACCATTCGGACGGGCAGGGAGGTAACTCGGAGCACTGTTCTCTCGAGAGTGGCCTCTCTTTGCGCGCGCAGTTTTCTTTGCTGACGACGCTCAGGAGTTGATGATCGTGTCGCTTGACGCACACGACGTCACGCGTGCGCCACGCCTCGCCACAACTGGCGTTACACTGAAACGTCACCAACAGACAAAAACGTGTCACAAGGAGAGCGTCATAGTCTCGTGAGCAAGGTTAGGTCGTTACGTCAGAGACTAGTCTTAGCTGTAGGAACGCTGACGTCACTTCCTGGCTTTTCTATCCAGCATTCTGTCTAGTGATTAACCCCCATATCGTTACTTTTCGTCATCACCTCCCCGAAGTTGGGAATGGGTGTCCCCCTTAATGCCGTATTGTTCTGTCTGTGACATCACACCATTGCCTGCTGTCCTCTCGAGATACATGCTTACAAACCTCCCCATGCTGTTTTGTTCTGCTTGTCACGTGGTACCATTGCCTGATGTGCTTACCGGCGACCAGGGTCCGGCGAACCACTTGCCTCCGCAAGGTTTGATGTGGGTGCAGGCTTTGCGCGTCGGTGGCTTCCGGTCCATCGAGCAGCGGTCGGAGGGCAGTGAGGAGCCGTCGTCAGCAGCACAATACACCAGGCGGGTCTTGTACCCCTTGCCGCATTCTGGTATACACTGGCAACAGGATAAATAAAAACAAATGTATTTATGAAAACGCCCCAACTCAAGAATAAACCTACACACAGAGGACGTACGTCGCAGAGAATAAGCAACTCTCTGTCTTTGTCTCTCTCTCAGGAGCTTTAATGATGTTTCATCACGATGATCGACGAGAATGTGATCGAGCTGAAGGAGGATTTAAATGCTACAGACCTTCTTGGACCACTTGGTGTGGTACCAGCCTTTTGCACACGACCCCATGTCGCACAGTTCGGTGGCGGTGGGGCGCTGCTGGCGGCAGTGGTACAGTGGCACACTCTTGCCATCTCCATTCACACACAGTACGGAACGCGTGCGCTCCCCGAGACCGCAGTCAGCGGAGCACTGCACACCAAATAAATAAAGATCAAGCAACTTAATGTTGACTGGTCCAATGAGAAAATACACACTTTTTTAAAACAGAAATTTCTCAAAACAATTTTTTGGTCGAATTATTCGCATTTAGTATTGGCGCTGAGTAACGACTTTACAAGAAATGGTTAGGGGTGTAGGTCTTGTCCTCACCTTCGTCCAGTTGGAGGCCCGCCACTGGAAGCAGTCGGGCTGCCGGCAGAACTGGGACACGGCTGGTTTGGCATCTGAACACCGGTCCGCCGACACGCTCAGCTGCAGCTTGGGCGAGATCCGCTGCTTGCACTCCACCGTGCGGGTCTGCTGCCCGTGACCGCACGTCACACTACACGCGCCCCAGTCCGACACTGTCCACCTGCAGCACCCCAGAATGGCGGTCACACAAAGGCCTACCAGAGTGCACAATCTTCAAATGAATATGTTAAGTTCATCACGTGTTAGTAGCTTCCCAAGCTAATACCTTTGTTCCGCTCAAGAGAAACAAGGTTTTTTGAACAGTGGAATTCTGATCTTGGAATGAAGTCAGGGTAAGTTTTTGAGATATCATGAGAACTAGATGTTTGTGCAGAGCTTTGCTAGTGTGTGTGTGAGTGTGTGAGAGTATGAGGCAGCGCTATTTCGGGACGAGTGCATTTTTTTAACTACACTTCAAGCCATAGTGAGCACTGTTTAAAATCAACAGTACAAGATAGTCACAGGAGAACTTGCAAATTTCGACTTTTCTTTCTTTGTTGTCTATTTTTAATTTGTATTAATAGGACACATTTTTGTCCTCTCCCTCACTTCCGAAAAAAAAAAAAAGCCGATTAGCTTCGCACCCATATACCTCACAAATGAGCGCTGAGAGGGGCGGTCGGCTAGGGAGAGCACTCTTCAAACCTTTATCCCAGCAGTTAAACGTTTGTCTCCCTTTATGCTTCACAACGAATGGTTAGTACAGAAATACTCGTGCACTTTTCCCCTTTACCACCCGCAAGCGAAGCTCACCACCGTCAGAATCAGGAGTAAGCCCTTTTTGTGTGGGGGAGGGGCAAGTGCAGTTGGAGAGAAATAGTGAATGAGATGGTGGTGTGTGTGGGTGGTGTGTGGGGTGGTGTGTGTGGGAGGTGTGTGGGGTGGTGTGTGTGGGAGGTTTGTGGGTGTTGGAGGGGTAAGTGCGCACGTACCTGGCTTCGCACGGATGAGTGTTGCATTCAACGGACGTGGAGGCGGGCCTGGTGTTAGCATTGCAGTTTTCCTCAATGACAATCACACGTGTGTCCCGCTTCATGCACACCACCGCCGTCTGCTGGAAGCCTGCACGTGCAAATACATGAAACGCGTGCAGACACACGAAAGGTCAGGCGCGCTGGCCACCGCTCTGCCTGCTGATGTACTCGTGCTTACAAACTACCGCCAACAAATGCCGAGTGTTTGAGGAGACCAACTTATACACCATTTATTGGACATTAAATGGTGCGAAGCAAAGGAGGTGGTGAATTGGAGGGGTGCAGAAAAGTGAAATGTCATGCAGACACTTATTGCACGTGTGGCACACGCTTCTGTTAGGAGATTAGATGCCTGTGTACAAAAATAATGAGAACATTCTCCAAGAAAAGTCAAATCGTGAAAGAAAAAATACTCTAATTGTTTGAAGGGATAGAGGCAGGGGCGACAAATGCGCGAGAAGACCCGGATGTCTTGCGCT
Organism: Pomacea maculata; assembly: GCA_004794325.1. Taxonomy (NCBI): domain Eukaryota; kingdom Metazoa; phylum Mollusca; class Gastropoda; order Architaenioglossa; family Ampullariidae; genus Pomacea; species Pomacea maculata. The sequence continues at coordinate 14,207 of SRHC01003145.1, forward strand.
CTTCACTTGTAGAGACAGGTTTGGAACATAGTTGAAGGCAAAGGGACTGCTCTGTCGATGACAGTGCATTACGGATATCGAAAATGAGGAAAATGAAAGGTGATGATTGCTGAGGTATTTTACGCCGTCAGCAGCAAAGGCTAAGCCATGGGAATGCAACTTTACATGTCAGGTCCCACTTGCAGCTAAGGAATAGCATGTTGGAGAAAAGATGTGAATCAAGAACGACCTTAGACAAGAAGAAACGAGATTCATTCTGGAAACAACCAATAACATGATGCTGCGGTATTCAACAATATACGAAAAAAATGAAGGAACCCGCTATTTTATTAAGATCGATTGCATTTATTAAACCCTTTCCTATTAAACACAGAAATTAAATTACGTTTGAAATAAAAAAAAAATGAGTACAAACTGGGCAGATGATCTAAGGCTACGTTCTACAGATTCATCGTGCCAAACCATTTTGGTCTATATAAATATTTATTTTAAAAAACGATTTATTTAAAACGAATGTCCCTACCTCCTCCACAAGGTTCTGAACATTCGCTAAACCCAGATATGGTCCACACGAAATGTCCCGAGGCCGGAATGGTCAGCGGTATGTCCCCTCCATCCCCCACGTCATTGCTGAGCGCGTTGCCGTGTCCACGTGACCCGCTCTTCGTCCGCCACAGCACGTGCGCGCCATTGCGCGTGGCTGGGATGATGTTGGGGCGCTGCAGTACTTCCGCTCCCGGGACACCTTTCGCAGCAGACGTCAGCAGGTCGTCACGAGCTCTGGCATCGGTGCTCAACGCAGAATAGTACGCCCTTTGCTACAACGAGAGAAGAATTATTTTCATTGCACGTTCGTTCTTTGATTACACATTTTTATCGCAGCTGGTAAGGAATTAAGAGCCACTCCTGACAACTGAAACATAGCCTACAATCTACAATTTTTACTTAAAATGTAAAATAGCCACCTGCAATTTGCGGTAGTCTTCAGAATCGGTGTGATAGTAGTGTCTGTAGTCCACAGGTGTGTCGTCTTCTTCCTCTGGCACGAAGTACGGCGAACTGGCGACCTGGGCGCGACGAACGCCGACGTCCCTTTGATCTAACACTTCCTCACCCTTCTGGAACTCTCTGGCGCTGGGTGGGAGAGAACCAGTGTCCGAGCGCCGATCCCCCGCATACTTTTCTCTGGTGTGTGACGGTGAGTCACCTAAGGTCATTCCACCCGCATCAGCATCGTGCATGCTCGTCGTCGGCTGGCTGTTGGTCATGTCGCGTTTCCGGTCCTGTAGGTTATGACGCGTCGACACATCGCCCCTCGCCTCTCTGGTTTCTTCGCCGTCGCTGCTGAGTTGCTGATGGGGCTGTCGGCGAAGCTGAAGACGGTGGTGGTCGCGGTTGTGGCCGTTGGGGTTATCGTAGTGAGGGTTGGTGGCGGTGCTACCCATGGCTTTCGCAGCATTGTCGTGTGTCACGGTGAAGTGGTACGCGATGCCCGGGTTGCGGTCGTAGACCAGCAGCTGCAACACAGACAAAAGCAGGATGTCCAAAAAAGGAAATAATGCTGGGTTAGCCACACCAGCAACAAAACTGCTTTAAAATTATTTGTTTGTGTAATATATAGCTCATTATGCGAGTCCATTAAAGCTTGCGGTTTGCCGAAGCTTACCTTCACTTCAACCACTTCTGTAGTTGGGCCTTCTGCAAAGATGCATGCCCCAGGGCAGTCATGCCCCGATCGACGGCGGTAGTCGAAGACGGTGCCTGCCCCAGCATACTGCCCCGTGTGACGTAACTGCTGGTCGCCGTTGAGAATGTTGCCCCTCGCAGTGGTCAGTGCTGGGTGACAGAAATAATTTAAGCTTTAGTAAGGTCGAGGTTGATGAATAAAAGATCACAGGTCAAGATTACAATTTTTTAAAGAAATACTAAAAGGTGAATTTTTTCTCTCAGTACAGGAGACAAAGGGATCTAGATCGTGAAGGAGTTATCGTCTTAGGTACATACAGACACATGGTACAACACAAACACAACTTACCAAAATAGTTTCGGCTTGGTGCCAGTTCCGTGATGTTGATTTTACATGCGCCGAGTGGGATGGTGATCACGTGGTGATAGTCGCGCTGCGCGAGCAGCACACGTGTGAAGATGCCGGAAATGACGCGACAGGAGGCGCCCTCGCCACCGCACACGCCGCACTGGTCTACGACGGTGCCCGAGCCCAGCACTCCATCACACCCCACATCCTGCAAGCACAAAGTTCGGCAAAAGTAACCACGCGATCGGATAAATAACACCTCGGGTGCCTTATTTATAAAGCGAGGGTAAGTCGTTGAGCAAAATGGGGAAATCAAAGCATTCTTGTGTCCGCGATTACGGTGCAATGTCCAGACACTGAGGACATTGCTTTATGTGACATTACCACGGGGAATCTTTGCCACTGATTGATAACTCCGGTCCCAGGGATAATACCACCTCCGTGGTGTCCGGGTGTCATTTCCCATAGCACATCCCATAGGGACGAGCATTAGGGATATCAGTCTAAATAACAAGAACATCAAAAAGAAAACAAAAATACTTCTTTAAAGCATAGTTGCGAGCAACTGTCTGACCCACAGGCCAGTCTCGCCTTCAGGTCAGGCCTCCTTCTCGGCCAACTAAACACGTTTATGTTTTGACAACGAGGTTCTTGTGAGCACCGTAACAGCAAAGCTGTTTGTTGGGAGCAGATATGTCTTACAATCATTATTTGTTCTCCTGTCCAGGAGCCCAACAAGCGCCCCACCCTTTGCCGGTGTGTGAACATCACGACATGAACAACCACGGGGGGAAAAAAATGAAAAGGATTTGGGCATCCAGCCAGCTTACAAAGAGGGGAAAAAAATTGTGATGATCTGGTTTTGGGACGCAAAGCAGAGAGTAAGCAGCACAATCAGATTACCTCTGGGGTAGAGGAGGGACAGCAAACACCAAGCGTGACTGTAGAGAGTTTTAATGTTCTACCTTTTTTTCACACTCTTCTTTTTCTGTCACAAGCCCAATAGCGCGTGCATATTATATCAGAGTTTAACCAATGACCAATGAAAAAAAAATTATTTGGAACGAAAAATACTTAGAGAGTGTGTGAAAAGATTAGAACATATTTCTGTATATCAAGCATTACCAGCTATACACTCTAAAGAAATTAAACGAAACCTCCATAGCAGGTGGATGATAACATAGTTTATTGAAATTATTGAAAATGACCTTACTTTACAGCATCTACATATCTATCAAGTAGGTCAGCACAAGTTTAGGTTATTCAGAAAAATGTTATGCCTTTGTTTAGTCACGTGATGTAGTTTTTTCGCGCAAATGCTGTACCTTGTAGTGTTTGCACATGCATTGTTATTTATAATTCTATTTTTACAGAACTTAATTTTGGATCTTCACTTCTTACAGATGTATCTAGTGGATTCAGTTGCGAGACTCAAAAGCTTTCATTTTTTATATCAGGAATGTAGATATCGTTGTGTCCGATCCCTAGGTTCCAGTGGATGTATAAAAGAATTGTACTAAGGAATCATCACCTGCCTCCCTTCTTCCAATCTTCCCCAACCTTTTAATCCATTCCACCCTTCCCACAATGGCGAGTGCGGGGCAGGTAATCACGTGATCAACCACATTATCCTCGCGTATTCTCGCGCAGCTTGTGACAATGAGAATATCAGCGGGAGGGACACTAAAGGCCGGTGATCACTGGGCGACAAGAAGTTGCATGTCAGTCACTTTTGTTGCCATGTCAGTGTCAGTTGCACTGGCTGCCATTAATCGTACATGACACTGGCATTGTCCGACTCTGGCTGTAGCAACTGATACAACTGTAGCGACTGGCACTCAGCTCCGTTATCGCGGTATTGTCAATCACGCCCGGGTGGAGAGAGGGAGAGGGTGGATGAATAACGGCTGGGTAGGGTTGTACGACTGACGGTGGAGAGAGAGAGATGTGTGTGGAGACTTGGTGCTTATCAACCGTTTGTTTAACTTTCACACCATCTTGACATGAACGAGAAAACCGATAGCTTACAATTTCTTTTCTGCCAGCGATTGTAACAGACAGAAGGACAGACAGGGAGAAGAGACAGGTAGACAAACGCACGTAAACTAGTTCATATTCATACTTAGTCACAAACACACAGAGAGAGAGAACAACAGCTCAGTGTTCTGCGCCAGTCAAGGTTTAAAAAATTGACATCAACTATCGTAAATCTCACTGACATTTCCGGATTCTAGTTCGGGGAACACGAAAAAGCATGAACAAAGTTTTTTAAAAAAAAAACAAGCTGTAAATAGTTTAAAACACAGCAAAAAAAAAAAAAAAAAAAAAAATGCTTGACATTTCCACAGAAAGGCAACGACTTGGAGAGAAATGCAGGCAGATTCAACACCGTGTAAAAACGTTGACTCAGTGACGCGTTCCTGTGTTGCTGCTTCTGTCGAGATGCGATCCCTGCTTCAGCCGGCTTTTATCTTTGCATCTCTCACAAGCCCCGCCCCCTTTTCCCACAACGAGGCGTGACCACAGCAACAAGGATCGTGCTGTATTGATGTCAATCAGATCGTGTTGTATTGTTGTGTGAAGTGGATCGTGTTGCACGGGCTGTGTGAAGCTCATGACACAGCGCAAAACTGACTTTTGTGATCGACTTCACTGTTTACAGTTGTGGTGGTTCTGGACAACATCCTTCTGAGCTTGGTTGGCAAAAAACAAAAAAAAAAAAAAAAAACAAAACAAAACAAAACAAAAAAAAAACATTTTTTTTTGAAAAGTTGACTTTGCCCCTCCCCCTACTCCTTCCAATTACACTTTTCTGTAGACGCAAGACGCCATGTCCTCCTGTGCGACTCTGACTCCACATCCTCCCTCTAGGGTTTTGTCACCTCCGCGTCGCCTTTCAGTTAAAGGTCATTAACGGTTTTCTTTTTTTTCTGACCATGTGACCCAACGCCCGTGTGCTATGGCGCAAAACATCAGCTGGACTGACGTTCCACTCGGAAACTTGTAACCATACCACAAGCGCCCGTCACATGCGCACAATTTACAGGGATTCCCAGCTGGTGGAGATAACTCTTTGTGAATGTCCCATCTCATTAATTCTGGTATGTCGGTGTTTGTCTTCCTCCATCTTCCTCCCTCCGTCGCCTCAACTCCCTCTGTCGATCTTCCAAACCTTAGTCGACTCATCCGGTTGTCGTTAGGGTGATGAGCTGAGGGGGAGAAGGGAGGCTTGGTTGTCAGGAACCAGTTGCAAAACACATTTTTAATTTTAAACTCTTTTATATCTTAAATCTATTTACATAATCAGTAACTTAGTGCACACCACAATTTTAGAATTATTTTAAACTAAAATTGTTTTAAACAACTGTTTAAGCCAGCACATTTCTTTGTTTGTGAAACGTAATGGCATAGGAGTGATTAAAAAAAAAAACTTTTAAAATTTGCATTTCTAGAATAGTTTTAACATGATGTGCCTCTAGCTCCTGAACTCATGATTATGAATTAGAGGTTAATCAGTACCTCAAGGAGTAGCGTTACCTCGGCTTCATGATTACGACCCCACAGCTAACCCTGGGGTAACATTACCTATGCTTCATAACTACGGTCCTTTAGCCACTTGACTATGGAACCCTGACCCTACCACAAGGCAACGAGAGCTGCTGGTTTGAAGACACGATTGGGGTCATTGGGGTCATTCTTCTTGCTTATTATCGTGATAACGGTCAGTGAGCAGATATTAATAAAGGAAGCCTCTCTCTCTCTCCACACACTCGCTCAGAACATATGTACAAACAGGTGTGGCAGATTACTAGCCGCTTTTCAGGGTGAGGAGAAGAAGCGGGTGGAAAAGCAGTTTCCTCACTGGTCACGTGATAAAGGGCCGCGCACTAGGATGGCGGCGACCTTCTCTCTCCTCTGCCGACACCTCCATCTCCTGCATCATCGCGATGTGCTGCCGCGAGCAGCTGACCTTTGCCCCACCGCCGCAACTTTCCAGAGTGCACGAGGAGTATGTTAGACTGAACAATGCCTCGCTTCATGGGCCCAGGGACAAAAATGGCGATGTAAGTGCCATGTGCCATCTCCAGGAATTTCACTAAACTGTCATGCCACTGTCCTGGGATGGCGCATGGCGGCCACCTAAGGGCAAAGAAATTTTGCTAGGCGAAGGCAAAAATACTTTTTATTTCACGAGCTCCCTGAATACCATTCAGTATATAAATCTTTGCCGGCAGTTTGCAAGGTGTCTAGATTTTTATCCGGGGAAAAAAAAATTAAAAGGAATTTTGGTTTACAAGAATAACGCGGATCAACAACTGTCGTTCTTCACACAACGACCTGCAACCTTTCTTCTACCACTGAGAAACCCCAATGGCAGAACAGGTGGAGAAATTGCTTGCTTCTGATCATACACTAAGACTTTCTGGAAACTATCATTAAAGACGCAACTAACGGTGCTATTTAATTCAGAGTAACTGTCAAATAACATTGACAAAAAGGAAAGATGTCACCACAACAAAACCCCAAGTTTAGAATCCTTTAAACAAATTAATATTTTTAAAAGGGGGTGGATACTTTGTTTTTTATTGTCAAGCACGATGGAAGGAGGGAGGGGGTAACTCGAGAAGCCCACCTATGCACCTCCACGCTGTCTACAAATGTTCGGCAGGTGCCTACCTGTGCTGAGCCGCTTCTCACCTGAGTTGAGTAAAATTTATGGCGCACACCTTCGGCAGTCGAGATCAGCTTTCAGCGCCTCAGCCATATTTCTACACATCAGACAGCAGTCAGATTACTGAGTAAACTATTTCATAAATTGCAGACATACCGCCATCTACTTTGGCCGAGAAGGGAGCAGGAGAGGAACAGCGAGTCCCGCTCCAAAGGTTGGCTTGTTCGCCGAGCACAGATGAGGTTCTTCGCCACATGATTATCATCTTGAGCAGGAGTAATACAGGCTTAACTCTTCACTTCATAAATTGAAGCAAATTAAGTATTTCCTGGCACATATCAACATGAAGAAAAGCACAGCTGCGAACGTATCGTGTTTTTCTGTAACCCTTGACAACGGATGCCGTGCCAGGGTCTGGGGAGGATCCCGCCAGGAGCGAACTGCTCTGCCAATCTTTTAGGAGTTTCTCAACAGACAAGTTTCTTAGCGAGAGTTTCTAAAATAGTGAAGGTTCGAAAGAAAGAGGTCTTTGTTCTCCTGGAGACAGGTAGGAGAGAGCGAGGACTCGGGACCTCCCAGTGGCAGTACAAAGATTGCAATCTTTGGAGTTAAGCCGGTCTGGTTCCATGTGAATAGACACGATTTTGAGTTAGAATATTCATAGCTAGTGGTCACGAAAGCTTGCCATGGTTTTCTTTCCACCAGCGGATTCTCGAGTGTCAAAGACGAGTAGTTAATCAAGCAATTTCAGAGGCGCAGAGAGTGACCTCGACCATCTGGCCTCCATTGAATGAAAGGTCGCCGTTGACAATGAACGTATAAAGTGAACAACATGCGATCTCCATAATAATTACCTGTCTAAGGTGAACTTTGCATAAATATAATGCGGTTTGTAGATAGTTTAATGTCGGTCGAGACAAACTGTTTTTGAAAGTTTCGAAAGTCGAAGCATCAGACAGCAGGGACATGCATGATGACAACGTCAGCAACGGCGACAACGGGGACGTGATGTCTACGTCACAGTCTATTGTAAATCACACAGTCTATGGTGTCTGGAGTAGTCACGTATTTCCACATATTAAGATGAAACAGATTTGTTTAACGAAAACAACAGGAAAGTTGGGCATCTTCTGTCATCTAGCAAAGACAGCAATGACACGTGTAACTAATAGAATAAAATAATAAATGCTCTCTTCTTGTTGCTTTACTTTTCCCCAACTTTTTACAGTCAAGTACCCTGACAGCTGGGTCGACTTTGGAAAGTTCGCTGTGCCAAACCGATGTTGACAGGCAAGACACAATTAAAAATAATTATCTACGTCGTTAGAAATGTTTTCGTATCTCTTTTCAGAAACACTCGTACAAACCAGCGCCGGCATGTATGCTTCCATTACTTACAAGTGCTCACAGATTTTAGTGGATTAACGGAGCATATGAGTGTTTTAGTGATTAGAAGGCTACAAATAAAGCCCAAGCCAGGTCACGAATAGTTTCAAAAGGATTCCTCGCTTCTAGGTGAGGGGACATAGACAATCATTTAAAAAAAAAAATCAGAGAGCAAATCTGTTTCCTTTTTTCCCTTACGCAAAATATTGCGCGTGACTTATCGGAAGTTTCGTAGATAACGCTTGATACATAATACAGAAAATCTTTTTACTTAAAGCATGTAGACTTAATGTACAAACAGGTAAGCCATGCGCTTATCCCCTATGTGTTTAATAAAAAGGAAACGTCAAAGGCTTACTTAATATCAACGTAAATCCTTTCTCTAGTTTAATTAAGTCCCAGAAACTTTTTAAAAAAGGGTTGACTGGGCACATCGAAACAGTTTATATTCAAACTATATGTATACAGCGTTTATGGATAATTCTGCAAAGTACGCAGTCACGAGCACGTGTGCATTTTTATCAGCTACTGCTGTAGACCATGTTAAGTAAACTGGATCGCAAAGTTCTTAAATACTTGTTCACTGATTCAACTCTTCAATGTTTCAAAAAGTGATTCTGTCAACAACAACAGTAACAATTATAATGCCAAGAGAATATGGTATAATGTATTTTAAAATGTCCACAACACCACCACCACTACCACCACAGTGGAATCGACAGTTAAGCAATATTGTAATAACTAGGCTGGATGGGTTTGAAAGATCACTAGTGGACAAGCACCTGAAATTAGGTCATTATATACAAAAATATCTTAAGCTTAGGCAAAGGTTTGTAAACATTCTTAATCTCACTAAGCGTATCTTTACTGGTTTGTGGATTTATTTTGGCGTGACTTATCTCGAGAAACAGCAGGAAGCGGGCTTTTTTTTAAAAAAAGAGTTATCTCAAGGTAATGACTCGAAAGGTCACAAGTGTAGGTAAGAAGCAGGCCACAGGACCAGCAGTGGTTGTGATGGCCATGGTGAGGCCTGCTGACTGCTGTCCTGTCCACAAGAGAAGCTGTCGTTGGTGTTAGTCGGCGCCGTGGCCTGGGACCTTCAAGTCCGGGCTGGAGGGACGATCACAGGTGGGAGCGGAGGTGAGCACACACTCCACGTTTGGGGGAGGGTGAAGAGGGAGGTAGAGGGGACACACAACAAGTAGTATGGACAGGGATTGTTCTACAGGGTAGAGAACTAGTGTGTGATCGCGGCGATACTAACCATGACGATGCTTTGTGCGTTAATGACATCGTCGACAGAACCAGTAGGGAACACGGAGACAAAGAAGCTGGAAGCCTATGTTGACCTGCCCATTGTCAACTGATACCAACGGATTTAACTTGTACAACTATGCAGACTGTGGATAAACACGATTAAGTCTATTACCTCTAACAACCCTCTTTTCCCAAAAGTCAAGCACGATCGTTGCCGGAGGAAGGGATGGGTGGGTGGATGCCTGAGGCTGATGGCATGTGTGCAATGATGAGCTACGGGCACGAAGACTGCTCGCAATGAGAGAGGAGGAGTGGGCAGGAGGTACAGACAATACACCGGGGGTTGGGGCTGAGGTTGCACACCTGTAGAAGGGGCTGGTGGCAGCATTGGGGGGAATGCAAGGTGCTGATAGTGGAAAGCCATCACGGACGATCAAACAATAGCTGACTGGAGGAAAAGAGAAAGGGGGGGATGCTGTAAATGGCAGGCACACACCGCAATTACTGAAGTCTCGGTTTCAATTATCCATGAGCGCTAAGCTGGGTTTTTTTTCAGGTCACATGCTATCCTGTTTATAATATTGTAATCATTTATTATAATACTGTTGATTACCGATCTGAATTTTTCGTTCGGTAAATGCAAGGTGACAAATGTCCCAATACACTAGGAGAGGTCACAACCGGATGTTACAAATCTCAACATTGCTATCTCAGTGGAGCCAAACTTGCATCTCAGTTTAAGAATTAATTTAATCTCAAATTAACATATGGTCCTTGCAATCCCATTGGCCACAAACTTGAGAGCATCTCTAATTAACATATTTGTATCTCATTGCCCACATACTTGACGAAAGCATTAGCGTATTCGTACGTTAGGGGATGAGGTCTAGTTCAGTGCATGACTTTTGTAGGCAAGAATGACTTGGGGTAGAGAACACAATCTTCCGCTGAGATCCGTCATTAAAAAAACTTGGTAAACCTGAACTAGTGGGATGGAAACATTTTAGCTGGCCAATATAAGTTCTTCTCAAGCCCTAGCCAGGGTGACACTCCACCCTCATGCCTTTCTTGTCTCGCTGAGGTCTGTATAACACGTCTTCCCAACTCTGCCCCTGTCTGAGGCCAAACGTAACCCTGCATCTGACATCTGTGCTGCTGACCTTTATCTCTTGACCTCTTTGTAGAGAGAGAATCATCCACTAAGCTATACTAACCCAATCCTTAATTTAAAAACATTCTGCACCTCACTAGCTCTTTAAGTAAAGACGCTCCGTGACATAATAATTCTTTACCATAGCTCACTCAGTGACAATACGTAGCCTTCGCTACTTTTTGGCAAGAGAGAGAGAGAAAAAAAAATCGAAGATACTTGGTTGCTATGGATCGATACATAACTGCTAGTTGTTACTTTTCAAAGTGCTCGTTATCCAAGTCAAACAAACAAAAAGTAAGGGACCACGAGGTCGGACAGTGTCGGTGGCTGTCAGTGTGGCCTGCACTCACCCCAAGTCCATTTTATTCCGTTTTGTTTTTGCTGCCACTGCATTTTCTCGGCCCTGGCAACGGAGCCCGGACAGGTGAGGGGAGGGAGTGCGTCAGGTGAAAGTGTGTGTGTGGGGGGGTTGTCAACGTTTGACGAGGGGAAGGTAGTATGCGGAGGTCAGCAGAATGATCCTAGCGGGTCAGAGGTAAAAAAAAAAAAAAAGCCCGCATTTCCAGTTCGGCCATCAAGGAAAGTAGGGCAAGTTAGGGACACACTTTTCCCACTCCCTGCTCCCTACATGCCGCCATGTTTGCCCACAACATACACCGGCCAGTGAGGCAGACAAAGGCATGCGCATTGCCAGACTGCATCCTCCTCCCGTCCACCATCTGCCTCCCTCTCCCTCACCCTCCCGGTCTCTGTGAGGAGCCCTGTCTTCGTGGTGTATCTGCCATGTTTCCTCGCCAGGGACAAAGAAAAACTTCACCTTACAGTTCTCCACACCCACGTACACTTCGTTAGTCGCGCTGTCAAACTCTCACAAATGATTTATTTCAGAAAATATCAAGATTTGTAGAACTAAAGCATTGAGAATTTAGACCTGCAAACAAACTTTAAAACTTGAGCAATATATTTTATGTGTAGTATGCAGGTCCTGTATGAAGATCACAAACCAGTTATGCAAATTTACAAAGTGAACATTACTTTTTAAACGTTTTAATTCTTTCATACTCTTTGCTCAAATGAAGGAAGGAAACTCGATCTGTGGTGCGCCGTGTTTACAATAAAAGTTATATATATATATGAAAGGATGTTCCAACATGTAGACTCACTCCCTCGGAAATACAACCCGTATATCTATATTCTGTGCACCTGTTTCGTTGGCCGCAGTCCTCACATTTTCCCCAATTATCTCATCCCTTAACTCCGCCATCTGCCGTCGTCACTGTAAAGAAAATATTGGTCCTGCCACAAACCAGCCCAAAGAGAACAGAAAGACAAAGAGAAAGAAGTAAAAGACGGGAAGCTATCTGATTACTTCACTCATTCAAGCTCAGTACGCGGGTGGAGCAAGGGGAGAAAACCGAAGCTATCATCCGTTCAAGGGGCAAGATGACGGAGGATTATTTCTTATCCGCACTCGTTTCAGTTTGTCGGAGGCCACTGGGTAGAAGTGTCTTGCTGTGAACTGTGTCTGTTCGTATGGGTGCACCCGTAAAATAACATCAGTATCGCTGTAAGTATTCGATACCCGTAAGAGGGCCGTGACGTCACGTTTACGCCGGAAGTGCTATATATTACGGTCGCGCATAATTGTCTTAACACAATAAGTTGTGCAAGATCACACAAGAACCCATAAAATACACAGAATTGTTTTCTCTCATTGCTTCTTCTGTTTTAAAGCAAAGTTTGTGGCTCTGTCAATCAACTTGAAGAAGGTATTCTCTCATCACGAACTTCATTCTCTCATTGCATCGAGATGAGTACTTTGCTGCCTCAGAACGAGGGGTTGGTGAAGGTTGTCCCCACTAACCGTTTTCAGTTTGAGGGGGAGTGTGTGTGAGAATATTTTTTTTGGGTTTTGATGGTGCCCATCTCATCTCTCTCCCTTACTTGCTGCTCGATACCCGTGTGGCAAACTTCATCCACTCTACCCAGCTCTCGGGAATGGGTCCTTGACTCTAGAGACGGTTGGGGAAAGCATGGCAGCTTAGGGAAAAACTAGTAAAGAATTTAACAGTAAAAATAAATGTAATGACCGGTCACCATTGGCAATTTCTAATTATCTAACTGCAGCAGGCTGACGAAATTGGAGCATTTTGTATCAGATATTACTTGGTTTATTCGCCAGTACAAATGACTATATAACATTGTTTAATTAATAAAGATTCATCGATTAGGTTTTGTGCTCACTCTATTTTACTCAACACTTTCAGGCGTGGGAAATCATTTTTACTTACTACCGTTGCCATAGAAAACGTCAGGAAACCCCAAGTAATCGCTCTCGTCATATATTTAACGAAAATTTACATTCACAGAGTTTAAAAAAAGTGAGAAGGGGAAAGGGTGAAACAGTATGCTACCGTTATCCAGGCCCCAATATTCCAATTTCCTTTTCCAGACCCAGCTCATGGCAATGGCCAAATTACGTTGCAGAATTTTATACCTCCTTTCTTCCCAACGCTCTCGTCTCGTCACAAAGCAGGCACCTCGGACATGTCGTCTCTCATTATTTGCAGCGCGTGGTGTCTTAGTAACCATCCTGAGTCGAACAACGCTCAATGATCTGCCTACTCAGCAGCTTTTGTCAACGTTCTCAAGACCGTCCAGACAGGCGGCTCAACGCAGAAAGATTCTTAGGTTGTAGTGAACACCAACAGGACAACTACTGTGATGATCGGAGCAGCAGAGGACAGATACGGGGCAGCTACACTGACGACAAAGACGACGAAATCCCACGAGAAAGACTGATGACCTTCAGATGGATCGAGCGAGCGCTGGCTGTTGTCCTGCGCGAGCATCTACAATGGCGAGATTTCACTTAATTCATATACCTCACAAAAAAGTGAAATAAATCTTAGCCCCCGCTTACAGATAGCAACGATAACCCACGCGACCTCTGCCAGCCATCTCTTATAATTTAAAAGGGGGTCTCTGCGGGGTTACCGACAGACGACAGGTAATCAAGAGGCGGGGGTCGACGTCACGCGAAACGAGTCCTCGTTCAACTTTCTTCACTCGGTTTATTCGCCACGTTCAAATTTCACCCACCCCCCATCCTGTTTGGTCTCGTACCGCCCCCTGTACCACCCGACAATCAACATAAAATCACCTCCCCCCCCCTCGCTCAGTCCTTGACCTTAACGCAAGGTCTCTGCCCCTTGCCCTCTGCCCCCTCACACAAGCAGCTTCCTTAGAGAATTCTGTGGAGCAGCTCTCGTGGAATCTGAGTACAATGGCGGCCTTGTCCCGGGTGTCGCTGACGTTGTTCAGGACCCTGACTTTGCGAGGGCGGGAGTGATCTGTTGTTGTTTGGCGATAAAACACTCTCGTCCACTCACTTGATGATCTTCTTACAACTCCATTGACAAAAATATACCTCTCTAAAAGACTAGTCCCAGTGCAGAATGAATACAGATGCAAATATCCGCTGACAAGTAACATGCACACAAAATGGCAAATACGGTGATTTCAAAATGCTACACTGACACCAACAAATGACAAAAAAAAAAAAAAAAACCAAACAAAAACGACAAAATGACATCAACAGTAATTTTTCTACCCGTGTAAGCACCACAGTGAGAATCGTGTTACTGAAAAAGTGCTGAGTTGCATTCAGACCACGATTTACAGTTGCTACAACTAAAAACTAACTTTCAATGCCACTGTGAGTATCAAGGTGAAACTATCAAGTCAACAGGGGTTGGGGAGTGAGGATGAATTTTAGTGTAAATACGGTTGTTATCAGCGGTGTCGTTAACAGCAGGTACACCTGTACCTACCACAGACGCACACAGGTCTGATGACAGATTTAGCAGAAAATAAATAATGAAATGAAGATATGGTATAGAGAGGAATGAATAATGAACTAGTCGCAAGCAGTTTAAACGTCGACACGTGTGAACGCATAAACATAGAGAGACACACCGACAAACATCTCGCATATTCTCACGCGCATACAAAAAGAACGCACGCGCGGACACACACACATTCACTCCACTGTAGGTGAGTAGAACTATTTTAAACATAACAACAATTATCAACTGATCAGCGAGGGAGAAAGAATGATGCAAAAGAACCAAACGATGACAGGAAGACACGCACAGACAAGACGGACATGAAGGGGGGACTGTCTTAGTCCACAGAAAACAAACAAACAGACTGACCATGAGGAACACTGCGATGACGGCGCCAACCCACCACGCCATGACTCCTCCCTGCACAGCAACTGTCGCCTGCTGACGTCGGGATGTCAAACCGTTCTCCTTTTAAAATACTCCCTCGAAAGCCGCAGTGGGGACCGGAGGCACCGCGCACATCCTCCGTCAAACGTTAAAACGCGGTTACACTTCCCTCCTGCAGTATCCTGACATGACGCAATATCCTGTACCTCAGTACAACATGGCTGCTGTATCCTGTCCTTGGTACTTTGCTCTATCCTGCTCGTCTCACAACTGCTTCGAACTGCTGAGGCGGCGTCGACACACACAACCGCGGCTTTGTGACGTCAGTAAGGGGAGGGGGGGGGAGGGCGCTGGTTCGGTTCCCCCGACTGTGGCACTTGCACTGACGAGTGAAAATCCGGTTGTTTTGCCAGTAACTCTAGTTTCTGAGTAACCAAGTTCCCCACGGATCATACATCTCACGGTCTGGAAGAAGATTATGATGACAATGCATTTTTGTTTCCCTTGTTTGCAATTTTTTCATGTTTTTTTAAAACAAGTGATTTGATGTTGACGGGGGTTTCTTTTATATCAGCATTAATATTTCTAGAGAAAAGTGATGAAACGTCCGAGATCAAGTTCCTTTCATTATCAAAGTCACATGGTGATGACAAGACACTTCTTGCTGATGATCTTCCTCTCAACGATGCACCACTCACTGCACAACACTCGTCAGAGTCAACGAGCTCCGCCTGACTTCAAAGGAGCCGCCGATGTCCCAGTCAGTCCCCCTCCGTGCACTCGTGTGTTTGTCTCCACTGATCTGACGCTCTCACCACCACACGACCTCTACAACTGGTCATCTGTCGTTGTATGAATTTCCAATGTGATGGCGAGGAGGGCTCATCGCACGACATCCCATCCACGCCGACTGTTGCTAGCGGTGGTGGTGGTGGTGGAGGGGGAGCCGTGTTCCTCCCTCAGGGTGGAGCGGCACGCCAGCAGGCGTAGACCTCCGAGGCAATCTCATTACTCCACGGGTTAGGAGGTAAGAGTGACAGACTGGGAGGCCACGCGCTTGACCGTAGCTACACCGCGGACATAAGTCTCTCGTCCTGACAGCCTGCGTTCTCGGCGTGGAGCGAGTGAGTGAAGCAGGCGGGCGGCAAGATACAAAAAGTGGAGGGGAGGGGACCGGACGTGAGAGGAAGGAATGGGGAGGGGAGGGGCGGAGCGGGAGGAGAGTCAGGGGGAGGAAATCTCGACTGAGAGAAAAAACCAAGAGCTGGTGTCTGCGGCGACGCGAACTATGTCGAGCGCGGAGTGTTCCGCAAGTGCGATGTCCATCACTGCGCATGCACGCGGGCACAAACATAAATTGCATGCTCGTTCGTGCGAGAGAGAGAGAACGTGAGTTTGTATTGGGCACACTTTTCTTTGAAAACACCACCCACAGACATACGAACGCACACAAAAATACACCCGAAGATAAGTATAAAGGATACACACCAAAAGAGCAGATATATATATATAGAAATGTATATGTTTGTATGTTCTATATAAATATATAATGTGAGAGAGAGAAAGATCAATTCACAGGATCAGTTAAGCCAGGCCCTGAAGACACCAACATAATTTACTTACTTTTCAAACGCCCTACATTCGTTTAACCGTTTTTTTTTCGTGTAACCCTCCCTGTGGCAGGCCGCGCATTGGAGGCATGAGCCATCCAGCGCATAGCTTCGGAGTCAAGGAAAGGAAGCAGGGGACGACTGACAAGAAGCGAGAGACAGCAGCAGGGGTTAGAAGGAGAAGAACGGAGAAGTACGTAAGGGGACATCATCGAGATGTTGCGATGACGATAACGTATCGGACATCGCGGTTATCTTTCCTGGCGGATTGATCTCAGTGGACTATAGTCTGACTCGTTATCTTCCGAGGCGGTGAAGTGGCTCAGCGGCCGCGCAATCACGGGTAGCACGAGGGGCAACCCCAGTCTTAATGCTAATATGCGAATAATCGAAAACTTCCATTATAAATTTACCGAGATTAAAGCGAGTAAACTTTGCATTAAACTTACTCTAGATAAGCGGACAAATTCATAAACACGCACAACCAGCTTTGTTTTCTAAGGTGTTCGCCCTTCATTAAAGGCTCAAGCGGAATTTACATTAGCCTTGAACACCTGCGGGGCTGTAAGTGAACAAGCAAAGCAAAGAAGGGTGTGTGTGTGAGAGAGAGATGCACTAAGCCAACAAGGAATATGGAAAAACCCGGAGACTTGTGTCTGAATTGTGAATTGTTGAGAAGAAGGCCTGATTTCATCTCTTGTCTAACCCGCTCCGATTAAAGTTGCATTCAAATAGCGAAAGTATTTAAGGAATGAATAGATTTTTTGCCAAAATAAATCACATGGCCATGGCAGGGAGATATGAAAATAAATATAGCTGCTGGTTGTTTGGCCGGGTGCCGTGCGGGGTAAATCATACATAATTAGAGGCAAGTTGAAACTTCAGCTGTTGCCACGGCGTTAACAAAAACCGGCGGATGCAGCTGCGCCAGGTGAAAAATGTACAGGTGGCGGTGTGAGTGTGTAATTTTCCTGTGGTAACAGCACTGACATTTATTTCTACCCTACTGCTGTCTCTTAACTTGACTGGTTACAATGTTGTTGTTGTTGTTGTTGTTTTTATGACGAAAAGTGGCTGGATACAGTCAGGCATGCAAACGCTGTCATTAATGTTAACAATCGCTGCACTTCCCCTCAAGTAAAAAATTCACGAATGAAATTAAGGCAATTAACTTGGTTTTAACATATTAATATGTACCATATTATTTTAACATATTAATCTGTACCAGTAGAAGCGGCAGCAATAGTACAGTCAATCAAAACGAAAGGCCAGTATCATGCAAGGAAATAATTAAATAAATAAAATAAAAAATTGAGGGAAATGTAAGTGGACTAAAAAAGAAAAGAGAAAGAAGTTGAGATGTACAGCAGAGAGAAATGATGTCTAACCCTGCATGACCCCAAATGCCCGACAGCCAACTGCACACGTGACTTCAGTTAAAATTTAGAACTGTGATAATTCAGTCATTTTTTTTTCAGAAAGTCTTTATTATCTCAGCTCTAGGGTGTTAAGGGTGAAAGGGAAAAATAACACGAATTTTTTCTCGCTTACAATCAAGAAAATGCGGCCTCGTCGAAACAACGCACTCAGAGACTCTGCGAGGACAAAGGTCATGCGCGAGGGAGGACTCCATGCCGTGATGACGATGACGAGTTAAAGACGAGCAGAACCTGCCTCCAGCGAGCGTCAAGTGATTGTGCATCACGGCGATTCAGTTTCAAAAGGAAACAAAGGAAAGAAGCATGGTAGAATCGAGATACGAACCCATGACACGTAAGGGATATAGATGTCGTTTCTTTAACGTTTAATGTAGACAGAGAGATACTTCAAAAACGATTTTTGTCAGAGGTCTTGTCCTTTGTGGTTCCCAGTCAGCAGTTTTTTTTGGCACACTTTTGTGATTTACTTTCAATAAGACAGAGCAACAGAAAAACTGCTGACCGTAAAGAGAAGCTTGACTTGAGAACACAGACGGTCAATGACACATCGTCGTGATCGCTATATGAAAGTGTGAGAAGAATAAAGGAGGTTTGTGTATTATGCTCCTCAGAGAGAAGAGAGAGTCAAAGTAAAAAAAAGAAAAGAAAGGATGACTAGAGCGAAGGCAGAATGAAAGGACACAGTGTTGTGTGGGCGTGTATTCACACTGTGCTCACTGACACCTGAATGGATATGGCAAAGCAGGATTGAGAGAGGATGAAAAATGGAAAGTAAAAAAGTGCATTTAGCAGATAGCTCAGGCGTCGAGCAGTTAATCTAACCTTTCAAACAGTTCATGCACCAGTCTAACAAGACCTTTTGACCTTTCGAGACAATTTTAAGACATCAAAAGAAACGGCATACGACCTATCTGTTGTGTCAGTCTAGGGAAAATAAAAAAAAAAATCTTCTCGACATATTACAGTCGTTCACCTTTTTTATATCTGTGAAGAAAGACATCATCTACAATTGTGACAGAGACGTGCACAACGTGATAAATTCGATAACCTCCCATTAGAAGTCTTCAGCACTTGAGGTTCTCTTGAAGTTAGTTTGCCTGTTGCTGTTTCTTATAACGTGAACCATAATTCTTTTGAGGAAAAAAAAACCTCAGACGAAAACGATGGTCTTGTAAGTCGAAACCATATCAGATTTGTGGCTTTACGTCTCCCATGATCACGTACATTACGTCAAAATGGCGTCAACACCCTCGTCGCACAGCCTCGGTTCTGCCACTGAAGCTGCCGTGATATGCCGGGCGCGAGAAGACACCCCGAGAGGTTTTGAGTGTGTTTACACAGTTTTTTTTAATTCTTAAATGGACATGGAAGGAACAACCGACAGGACTATACACTTCTAATGTCTCTCTGTCCTTTGAAGGTGGAGAGGCCGCCATCCCGGCTATCTTCCTACACCCCAAGCGCTGGCCGCCCGCCTTTCATCTCAGGAATCATGAGAAATCTCTTTTGTTTTTCACTTTGTCTGCACATTTACCAATGTTGAGTGGGTATCTGATAGAAAGCCGCTTGCTTATTGCGGGAGGAGTCGTGTACACGGGTCTGTCTGTCTGCTAGCAGTCACAATCAAGTGTTTTTCTGTGACTGAGAAGTGATGGAGCCACAGACCCTCATGAGCCCGGGTAGACAATGGGGCAGCCAGGCCACCAACATATCTCACTATCCATAATCTCGCGAGTCGCTTGAAGAGAAACTCGCTCACCATGACGAAGCATGACCTCTGTACACTTAAAAAATGTGTCTACATCTTGAGTCTTCGGAGAGATAAAACAGTTACTTGCGTCGGCATTGACCTTTAACCCGCTGGTATGTGCACAGATAAATTGTTTACTAGAGATTATTCATTCTAGAACACCATTCCTCTCCTTCCTCGTTAATGATAGGATCTTTTAATTCTGTAATTTGTCCTAGAGATTTTGCGATAAAATGCATTTCACAAACGACTTAAAAATTTGTTGCAAATGGCATTTTGTGTGAGGTGATTAAATGAACAGTATAAATGCTGGGCTCAAAACTCCCGTTTAAAATAAAATTTAAGAAAATCTTTTTTGCCCAGAAATGCAATCACCAACTGTTGCCTGGTGAACGTGTGGCGAGCCACGTGGCCTGCGTTTGGTGGCTTTGACAGTCTGTGTCCACCTGGCTTACTCGACTTATTTCTTTGACTGTTTTAACTGAAAAAACTCTCACCATTTAACCCTCTCCTTCCTTCTTTGCTGTGGCACAGATTCCTCCGATATGACGAGCAGTAACATCCCAGTCCACTCCGGTAACACTTTAAAAAGACATGTGGACCAGAGAAAAGTTCTCCGTGCTCGTGTTTGCATCTCATTGTTGCTGAAGGAAATACAACTAAACAAACTTCACCCTTTTCCTCAGTTCGTGTTTTTGCTTGGGAAGCGAAGACGTGGCACGTGCTTGGACCAATCACGAGACATCTGCACACTTCGCATTTCAGCGATAAGGGACTCTGAACTATTTGGGAGTGAACCCACTTTTTGTGCAGCCACCATCTTCATGTGGAAGTATCATTTCTGAGGTCTGGCACCACGCAAACGGTCTACAAGCAAGCACGGTGTTTCTAAAAATAGACCTTGTAAGAACAGACACGAGGAGGGTCTGGGTGAAAGGAAGAGAGTTTACTTTCCAGATAAAACCACCGGATTGTGAGAATAGAAAAAAAGTGACATCATTTTATCGTCAGTTGACGCAGAACGGCCGGCTTTGTTAGACGAACAGACACTTGAATTATTTTTGGTGCTTCGTGGAATGAAAGAGTAATTTATTCTATGAAACTTTGTTTCTTCTTCGGCAGTCACACACGTGCTCTTGTTACCTTTCTCCCGAAAACTCCTTCCATTATCGCAAAATCCTGTCAGTGAAATAGCAAAAATGCTTGTATCTATCTTCCTATCTATACCGCTACAACTTTAGTTTCTTTGAAGTGTGTCTGTACTTTATTTCACTAAATTCCATTTTGTTTTCCCACATTCCACTTTATTCCACTGTTTTCTCGTGGGTTTTCGACATACTTCAATACGATGTTTCTTTGGTAACATTAACCTGTATTTTTTCACTAAATTCCATTTCACTAATACTACATTAAAACTAATTTGTAGAATATCCCAATACACGACTAAACCCACCAACCATATACCAAGCCAGAATCTTTTATTCTTTACAAAGCCGACTACAACTGTTGCCCTTTGCAACCTCCAGATAAAAGAATGTGTATTTCTCGAATTCCAAGGCTTTTCTCGACAAGACAGGAGCACAATTCTTTCCTGAAATTTGTCATCCTCGGCCCACCACAAAGCTGACAAGTATTACAGAAACAGGTGTAGAGGCTTACAGGAATGATAAAGGCTCAAGAGCGAAACATTCATCGTCTGACTTGTTACAGGAGAGATATGAAGCTGGTGGCAACGGATGTCATGGGGAGGAAACCTCATCTTCTGATCGTCACTGCAAGTAACTGTCTTTTCAACATGAGCCTTGTATAGTTTATAACTGGCCTCTCGTCTTAAACAACAAAGTGAAACATTTATACCTGATATTAAAGTCATTCACTTTCATTGTGACATGTATCAAAAATGAAGTTATTACTGTTTGCATTTATTTTAAATTCTGATTCTTTCTCCTTTCTCTGTCCTTGGTAATGTTTATTCTGAAGAGTACCCCAAGGGAAATCAGAGGAGGACTTTGTTTAACAAACCCGCCCTGGTGGTGACTGCAGGTGTGACATCTCCAGTGCAAGCTGGTTGCCGGTCCACCTGATGTCACCGAGCTAAACCCGTTTAGGACGAGACGGTTACACCGATGTCTACTTGAAGTCATGAAGCAGTTGTGTCAGTCGATAAGTCATTGCCGCCAAAGGGAATGTCTCCGAGGCTCACCACGTGACAGTCCTACCTCAGAACATTCATCAGACGAGAAAGATGTCCATCGCGAAACATTTGTCAAGACAAAGAAGTGACCTGCGGACAGACCGGCGTTTGAGGTTGTCACTGCTCAAGTTTCTCTGGTTATTTAAACAAACAACTTATAGTGCAGGCCAGAGGTTGTCTATATTTTTGTCATATACCATCAGGGTTCGAAGGGAGAAGCCTATCAACAAGTGTACTTTAAAAAGTAACTGGCTGTAAACAAGTTCTGCTACCTAGCTACTTGTACAGCTTTTTCCAGTAAAACTGGCGGTTGACGAACCGGTTTGAAAAGCGCACTCTCATTGTTACAAAAATATACAAATACTTTTACAGTATCCACATGGCGAAAGTACATGAAGATCGCGATACTAAACTCTCGTTATATCCGACGAAAAAGAGTGAAATTTTTAAAGGTGGCACAAATATTTGTGGAGTGACCAGAAAAATGTTTTTCTCGAGTATTCAATGAAAGAAAATTGGAAAACGTGTGTACTAAGTTTTGCAGTGTCATGAGGTTAGTACACCTTTGCTTGGTGGTGTGTCTGTGTAGGGGGAGGACATACACATATTAGTAACAGATTCTGTTTTAGATATTGCCCCACAAATCACTTACACCTGCCACAAACAAGTCCCGTGATGCTTTGTGAAACATTTTTGCGGTTCCTGCTAAACCATAACAAGAAAGCTTTATAACCATGCACGATAATTAAAAAAACTTTTATAACCAAAGCACAGACCATTTATTTTCCGGAGTTTGCAGTAAGTGGAAAATATTCACTTTAGATATACACACACACACAGAGTTATAAAAAGGAAATCTTAACACTTCCTTTAATGTAACAAAGAAAGTGCGGACATTTCTGCAACATGTTTTATCAAATTTATGATGGTCTCAAGTATTCGCATTTTCCAGGAATGTGTCATTTACAGCAATATATTTACGTTTTATCTCCGATGCCCCCACTTGATTTATTTGTGAATAAATAGACATATCAAAATAAATAAACATACAAACACAATAAACGTTTCAGCTCATACTTGTTAAATATCTTTAGTTTTAGACACATTGCTAGCAGACCAGAATCACAAAAGACAAGAAATAAATTTTAAAAAATGCATATTGCTCACCAAGATTCACAAATGAAATTCCTCAGCAAGCTTCCCTTCTCTTCATCCCCACAGCTCCCCATCCCCCCAACCAAAAAAAAAAAAAAAAAAAAATAATAATAATAAAAAGAAAAAAGAAAAAAGAAAAACAACAAATGCCTGGCTAGCTACAGAAGTGGACCCTTTCATTCTCTCCTCTCATTAATGTCACCATCGCAGCTACCATCGCCCTCTCAGCTACAATGGGGGGCAGGAATGTGTCTCCTTTCCTCAACAGTAATTAGGGAGAACAAGGGTACACTATATAAATATTGCTGGGAGAAATTTCAAAACTGTTCCCCCTGCCACAAAAAAAGCTCCCTCTCGATAAATAAACTGTTATCATGTCAAGAACCTACTTCCACATCTCCCTCTCTCTTACGCCTGTTGGCCTGAAGACTGAAGGAAGCAGGTGCCGGGTACTTCGTGCGACGAGCTGACGAAACTTCGTGAAATCGTAGACTCTACCACGGAGGGGAAAAATAACAGGCGGGGCGATAAAAACACTCCCCCCCCCCCCATAGGCAAATAAGTTATTTTGTCGTTTAAAATTAGGTTTGTGTCTGTAAATTTCGCCCACACTAAACTCAAACAAAATATATCCTTACGAGAAAGACATGTCTAGAGGCTGGTCTTTGTACACTTGTACTCCCACACTTTTGAAGACTAACCTTAGAAAAGTCACCTCTCCAGTAACGGGTTGTCTCCCTCTCCCCCGAATAACTACATTTCCCTTTCTTCCTCCCTTAGTTTTGTTGTTGTTATTTATTTTTTTTATAGTTTTCAGAAATGCTACTCTATGTGACATTGAACACACAACAATAAAACACATGAAACTTCTTGTCTGTTAAGAATACAGGTAAACACACAGGTACCCAACACCTTTCAAGCTCTACTTGAAGTTCTATGTTGACAGACTCATACAGTCTATCAACTCTCTGCAATTCTCGAGACACTCCGTGTACTCTATTTCTCCAAACAGATTCGCATAGTCATTCTACTCTCTCTTTATTTCTTAATACAAACTCTGACAGTCAGTTACTTTATTTCTTGACAGAATCGTACTCTGTACGATAGACTCGCACAGTTTGTTTTTCCTTCTCTGATTCCGGCTGTTTGAGACTTGTTTACCAAACAAGATATACAATTATTTAGTTACCTGGATTTGTACACTAACATTTCCCTCGCTCTCTGCATATTTAGCATTAATATTGCGCAGTTACAGACATCTACCCGTATTATGGCAATACAGAGCCTATATCCAACAGCCACAGAGTAAACATTGCAGGTGGACGTGTGCCAGCCAACAACACCGACCACAGAAAGACGACGCCTTTATCCGACACCACAACGATTCCTTATGCAACAGTTCGCATCTCACAGCTGCTGCTGGTATTCAGATTACTTTTGATATTTATTTACTTCTCGCAGCGACTGACGTCAACATTCTAAATGAGTTCGCAGCAAGTTTTGCGATGAAGCCCTGAATAAATAATCTTTAAAAAAAAGTACGACAGATGATTCCTGAAATTTATTTTTCGAACGCACTATTATGCAGACATGTTTTGCAGGCAACAGAAGGCTTTCTAGAATGCATCTCGGTTAGAGTGCGGTTTGTCTTGTCCTTCACTACTGCAGACCATAAAAGAAGTTCATGTAAGAGAGGAGATAATGAGCAAAAACAGAGTTCGCAAATTTCTCTGTTTTCGGAGCAGGTCTCGGAGCCTACGTGCAGCCAGTGTGCAAGCCACGCTGATGTTGTTGTTGTTGTTGCAGTTGCTGCTAAGAAGTTTGACGGTGAGGCCAATTTTCTTGCTGAATTCGCACTCCCCCACCCTCCACCTCCCAGAGCAGGAGGGAACAAGTCCTCCACCACCTTGCTCGGAATGTGGGAACAGCTTCACGCCCTTGATGCTAGCGAAGTGCGCATGTCTGGTGCACGAGTGCAGGAAGTAGAGCGAACACGTTTAGCTTCTTAGTTTTCGTTGAAAAAATCTGGCACGACCACATTCTGCATCGGACACAGCGCTTACTAACGGGCCGCCAGGTGGCAGTGAGGACGTCAGAGACGTCATGCTGATGTCACCAGGACACGTGACAAGAGTGGTGCAAGCGGCTGCATGACGAGCCGTTTACAGCTGTTCTTTGAGATCACGTGACACGAGCAGTCGCTGCGGCATTCAACCGCCGTCTCACCCCCTCCCCTTTAAAAAAGCACAAAAAACCTACAAAACAAACAAATACAAAAATCGAGGGCTCAGACTTCCTTCCTGCTTACTTGGAATGATCGCACTGTTTCCCCCCCAAACTACGGAAAACTTTAAAAAATAATCTATGGGGAAAGAATGCAACTCAGCTCATTTGTAGAGAGATTAATTAAATACCTTTTCAGCCATTACTGTGAAGATATTAAAACGAAATCATCGTTTATTGATGTGGAGTGTTACAGAGGGAAGGTAGTGGAGAATATCATGTTTGTACCAAGGAAGTTGTACGAGTGTGAACACACTTCTGTCCATGATGAACACATTCAACTTTAGTTTAGTAAGTAATTAGCCGCGAAGACCTACACGCAAATTTCCAGATAAATTTATTCACATCCATCCACGAACATGAATGTTTGTCACTGCAATTGATTACAAAAAGAAGGTGTTTGAGTTAAACATTCTGTCTGCTCGATAAACGTCTGCTGTCTTCTTTCTGCATTCCTGTCTTGGCGGAGGTATGTGTTTATTAATTTATTTATCCCCTACCTACACAGCCATTCTTCATACAGAAGGTTCTGGAGGTCCGGCTGTGTTGTTAGTCACATTATTCACCGCTTGTCTTCAAGTTTGCTTGCTGTGCTGGATTCGTCAGTAAAGATATGCCACATACTTCATTAGGAGAAAAGTCCATATTAAAGGAACAAATACAAGGGGCAGTCGTGTGTACATCCTTGCTGTGGATTTACACGGCGGCAACTAAAATCCTTCATCTGGAGCCCAGGTCAGCCCCCATCTTTGAAATAACCCACCCATCTAGCAACATGCTGGTATGTAAGCAAATACTTCATTGTCAGAACAGAAAAAAATACCCAACAGGATAAGACAATAAAGTTCTTTGAGATGATAAGTGAAATGGTGTTAGCCTTCATAACTTCTTGAAACGTGAACACAAAAAATATAGGACTGTTAAAATAAAATATTGTCTGTGAGTTGCTCACAGCGGAGAATAGTCTTTGTGTCGCTGAACCTGTCTGTTCATTCTTATTTTCTAAGCACAAACCCTGATCAAGAATGATGACATACAAGACCCAATGATATATAGAATAAAACACACAAAAGAACAGAATGGCTTCAGTGCCATATACTATTCCCGATGCACTACCCTGACACTAATTTGACTCGGGCTAGCACCTCAGAAATCAAGACACGTAAATGAAACACTTTGAAAAAAAAAAAAGGTCAAGAAAGGTCTTGACCTTCTATATTATAGTCGATGGTACAAAGTGAGGCCACAAGCACGGAGAAAGCACTGACTTGACAAATTAATGAAACCTGCAATGGCACAGAAATAATGTAAATATATCTCGGAACTCACAACATCACTTGTCTACAAGTCTAGAAAAAAATGCATTTAAACACGAAAAAACCAACGAGACAGTCCTCTTTGACGAAGCCAAACTGTGTCACAGACAATGTTGAAGGTGTTGTGCCGAGTCAGCAAGTGGACAAGGCACAATGAAGATAAACTTAAAGTACTCCAAACATTGCTAACGAGAAAGCAATGGCGGCTGTAAAGACCTTCCACTCCGACCGGCAGGAGTAAGTGGAGGAAGATGTGTCCATATCTGGCCGCGGCTTACCACAAACACCAAGTCAAATATTTAGTTATTACAGTCTCCCTGCCCTCCGCTCTCTGCCCGGTGTGATAAGATCGTTTTTAGTCACACTTTGTTTGCTCACATCTCTGTCCCCGTCCTCAGAAGATTAATGTGGCAGTTATCTGGATGTGACTTTGCTCATTGAATTCCCCTTTTGAAATGATTCCAACTTCGCTGGTGTACAAAACGGATCTTTTCAAAGCTCCCTAGGGTTGAGAGGTCCGGACAACGTTGTTAGGAAAGAAACATTAGGGTCTGTTATCAAATGCCTTCAACGTCAAACCCCCCCCCCCAACCCCTGTCTGACGACTTCAAGCGTCACGTGACATGACAGGGACACGTGGCATAACACGCGGATAAATTTAAATGCTAGATTAATAGAAAATATAATAATAATTTGTTTAACACAGTATAAATAAAAATGAGATAAAAAAAATCTACAAGATATTTCTGCACAGACCTGGGTCTCGAACCTTCCACATTAACCCAAATCAAACGGAAATTAGCGCAAAGGATAACGGGACCACTAATTCACTCTCCTTAGTGTCTCATAAAAAATAAGTTGTATTTTTTTCATTTTTTAAGGGGAAGATACACGTTAATTAACCTAAATTAGAAATTCGTACATCAATGTAAAGCCGAGCATTACTTAAAAAAAAAAATGAAATAAAGTGTTTGTCATCAGAACAAACTTAACTTCTATGACAGCAAAGAAGCTTGACGGCTACACAACTTAAACATTCTACAGATACCACTGTTATTTATTCAGAATTTTGAAACCAGTATTTCGTAACCCAAATAAATTAAGTGATTAGAAAACGACTTTTCATTCGTTGTAATTTTTAAGAAGCTCGTCAACAACTCTAGACAGCTCGGACACAAGAAAGTTGTTCACCGTACAACGTACTAAGTAAACACATCTCTAGACAAAGGGTGGAGATGACTTTTCTGTAAAATGGTTTCTGTAAAAGTCGCGTTGGGTTTCAATATCCGAAATGGTGGTGGTGGTGGTGGTGGTGGTGATGGTGGTGGTGGTGGTGGTGGTGGTGGTGGTGGTGGTGGTGGTGGTGGCGGTATGTGCTGTTGAGGTGGGAGAGGGAACACGAGGCGGTCATTGAGGTGTCACTAGAGCCAGCGCTAGGTATCTGGCACTTTTATGAACTTCATACTACACCCTTCCTTGTCTCGGAGGTAAAGAGGTTTCTGTGACAAATAAAAAATAATCACAGGTGTCAGGCCTTGTCCGACGGCATGCCAACACCTTCCTTACACCACGATCACCTTTTTTTTTTTAATTACTACGGCAGACGGCTCGCGACTTTTTAAAACAAATTCTACCGAGCTGGGCGACTTCATTAAGATCTGGTGACCCCTGAAACTATACCACCGCCACGACATCGAGTAGCTTTGAGTAAGGGCCGGGTTAGGAATCGACGAAAGCAGCAGGCAATGACGATATCAACGACGATATGCACATCATCGTTCATGTCGGCGAGGAAAAAAACCAGATCTCCACCACCGCCACTTGGCCTATAGACTGGCGGCTCAGGTAGGGAGTCAATCAGCGCACCTGTCAAAGATTGACTTATCTCGCCGCACTGTGGCGCTGCTGGCGCTTGTCGTCTGGAGAGCGGCGGCCTGCTGATGTCCGCGCTTTGTCGGTGATTAATTGATGTTGTTGCTCGCAGCCCCTGTTGTGTTTCCATGTCGCTGGATTAGACCTGAGGTCAGGTCGACAGGTGCGTGCCGATGTCCGGAGCCAGGCGATAGTTGTCGCTGTCGCTGACTTTGCTGCGGTCAATTTGAAAATTAGGTTTTGAGAGGGAGGTGGGTCGGACGAGGGGGAAGGGGACGGAAAGAAGAGAGATAAGGCGAGCAGGTGAATGGCAGCACTAGACGACAACGGAGAGACAGTAGTAGACAGCACTAGACAACAGGTGACAATAGACAGCACTAGACGACACGTGACAATAGACAGCACTAGACGACACGTGACAATAGACAGCACTAGATGACACTAAAGGTCGATGGTGATTGAACTGCAAGTCGCGCGGATGGTGACGTTCAATGACAGAAAAAAAGTTACACTGGTCACGTGGTGTCGGCCAAGCTCACTCTTGACGACGATGATGATGTAGGAGACGGATGTAGGCGATGAAGGAGCACTTACCAGACATTCGCCATCGATGCAGTAGGCCTCTGCGTCCGGTTTGCACCTGGTGCCGTCCTGCACCTCCTTCTGGAAGCTGGCGTAGTAGCGGTGGTGGCGCGCCTTGCAGGCCAGTTCACACCGGGCGTAGGCTGCCACACAAACCACTCAGGTGTATGGCGGTGTCACAGAAAATATAACAAAGCATATAAACAAACAAAAACAAAGAACTATCCAAAACATGTTCACACCACCCGACGCGCGAACAGTCGAGCTGCGCGCCTGGCACCGACCCACAAGAGGAGTTACTTCCCTTTAACTGTTGATGCTTATCGCGGACTAAACAACAAGTTCCATGTTCCCAGGCAATGGAGCCTGCTTAGCTATGGACTTGATGTATGTGGTCTCCCTTTACTGTTTCTTCTCTCAGCGACATTGAGATTGTTCCTCACGCAGCCTGATAACTGACGATGACTTAGAGATAAACTGTAATAACTCTTGTTTTCTTGTTTTTCTCTAACGAATTCTAATAATAGGTGAGGTTGTAAAAAGTGTGCCGGCCACGGGGAGTCAAAGGTAATGAGTTTTGAGGATCACATATCATCGTTAGACACAAGGACAGATAACTCACGGTTGATGAAGGCTTCCCACTCGTAGCGATGTCCACCGTAGTACCGGTCATTGTGTTTCTGGCATTCCACGGATCTGTAATCCTGCTCACCACCTGGGCATTCCTGAGCGACCAGCACACACACACGCACGCACAAACAAGCACATCACATGCATATACATGCACACGCACACAATCATTTATATGAAAGCACAAATTAATGATGCATTGTGTTGCAAACAGTAACAGGACTAGACGTGAGACTATTCAACTGTTTACCTTTACCTAGGCTGTCATATCTATTTACGATCTACTTCTCGTAAGACTATGTCAGATATCTGAATAACTTGAGAACCTACTGGTTGGTGGCCTCATATCTCAGCCAAAAAGTCCCTGGTTCGAAGCCTTGCCTGGGATGTGACTATTAAACTCCCCTTGTTCACCCAGTATAGTAAAGTCTGTCAAGGGAGGTAAATGGGATTAACAACTACTTGACTTTGTCAAGGGAGGTAAGGAGGTAAAGGCAAAAAGTTGTGGATTATTTCTCGTCTTGTCATTTACAACAGTCTGTCTTGTGGATGGAAAAAAAGCTAAAAATTACTATTTGTCAGTACTAGCCCCTATTGCTCACACATGTCTGATTCCTTGCACAAAGCCTTGCAACAGTTTGCACAGGTAAACCACTCACCTGCTGCTTACAGATCTGGTACTGTCTGTCTTGTCCTTGGCATGCTGGCATTGCACTGGAGAAGCTAGATAGACAGAAGGCAAACAAAGACGATTGATCAGCTCAAGTGGACTACACGGTAGGCGACAGAAGGAGATGAAATCCATTAACGTGGACGAATTGAGTACAGCGACACACCTGCTTGACCTTTGTGCATCTATCTAAGGTAACGAATTCTGGCAATGACCTGAATCAGACACCTTTTTATATTGTTATTTTATTGTTTTGTATATATTGAGGGGCTGTTACATGCACATTGGGAAGTGAATTGGTTCACAATTGGTACACAACCCTACCAAACTAGGGTGTCCCCGTCGTGCTGGGCGGCTGGAACCCTCAGGTCGGCCAAGATGCACACAAAACATAATGGCAGACAATGTCAGCCTATAAATAAACAAACTATAGAGGCCTACAGCTTCTAGAGTTCGCACAGAGCCACAGATTCCCTCTAGACAATGCCCTCCGTCCTCACAAGGAATGGAGGACAGCGACGAGGTAGGAGATAACTTGCACCTACTTGCCGAGTGCATGACAGTGTCGTATCCTGTAGGCCAGGCCGGCGCCACACGTGCGACTGCAGGTAGACCACGTCGTCCATGGACCCCACCGACCACCGTCTTGCTGTCAACAGAAATGGAATGGAATCATGTTGATAATTATGTTCATGTTGTATCTTCCATTTCACTAACTTCTCTCACCCACCACCACCCTTAAGTGAATACACACAGATGCGGAGCCATGAAGAGGTGCAACCATAGTAACGGGAGGGAGAAATACTTTTGAACGCTTGGTCCTTGACTCCTTGATTTCACCATACCTTTTGGTATCTACACTCGGCGTAAGACTACCAGAGTGAACAGTACTCAGTCTGTTGAACATCCTTTAGGAAACCTCCGAGTGAACATCTTATTAACCTATACAATTTATGTTACAAGAGTCTGGTTATTCGTTTGACTCAAAGAAAGCTAATTAAGCTAAATCAAACAACAACAGACTAAAACATAAATACATAGCAACAACATGAATTGATAAAAACAAAAACAAAACAAAAACAAACAAACAAAACAAACATAAAGCCAAAAATTCAAAAGCAAAAAGACGACAGTCCTTTGTCTGCGAAGTGAAGAAAGGTTAGTCAGAAGAATCCTTTAGGCAGCAAAAAAGAAATTAAGAGCCTCATCCAGAGACAAAATACGGACGATGAAACTCGTGACGACAAAAGACGTTGTCAACAACGATGAACGGCCAGGGATATCACTGGCGCCTGTAAGTCTGGCACCGGAAACGAAGACACTAAGTATTCGTGGGGCTGGTACATGGGGCTTCAAACAAAAGATCACTCTGGCGGCAGAAAGACCTTCTGTTATTTCACAGTACCTTGCACAGAAAATGCCAGCCAGGAAATGTTTTCTCAACCAACGAGTCACGTGACCGAGGCGTGGTGCCGGAGACGTGGCCTTGCGTGGCAAAGTGCTGACCCCGATAAGTGGAGGTCAGCGGCGATGCTGGTGTAGTCTAAACACAGCTCACTCACCCAGACTTGGCCAAGAAGAAACCACTTTGCTTGTTGATGGTGACTTCAGTACTTTTCGGGGCGTGTGTGAAGTGAATTTCTAAGTGACTTTGCTATTCTGGAATCTGGTGGAGCGAGCAAACGAACAAACAAACAAGCGACAGAGAAAACAAAGAAGAGAAAGAAAATGAAAGTTAATATATCAAGGCAAGCAGTATCTTAAAACATAAGTTTATTGCTAATGTATTTTTTGTGGATCATCGTTCTTCTAGTCATCTGTAATATCTGTATCCTGGCTCCAGGAAGATGAGGGTGAGACTTGGGCTTTCATCGGGACCCTTTTTTTATTTCACTCTTTCAACAATCGTTTGTGCCAGATAACAGTCTTTTTTAGAGTTCACTAGATGTCAATGAAGGAAAAAGAAGTCATAATGACAGCCGTTTTTTCAAACCGGGATTTTTAACTTTGAGAAAATGAAGCGGCGGGATGAATAAAGGGACGGAGGGAGTGGGCGGGGAGAGAAAGCGGAAGAAAGAAACATTGAGAGAGAAAGATAGAAGAGAGATGTAAAAGTAACAACTCCACAAGAGATCCAACGTAAACGAAGCAGTTCCTTCCGAGTCGAGAAAGATGGCGAGAAAATGGCGATGATTGCAGGTGACGCTCTGCATCGATGGTGACGTACAGCGAGAGTGGTGACGCTTTGTCTTGGTGGTGACGCACTGCATCGGTGGTGACGTACAGCGAGAGTGGTTCACAGTATCTAACGCCCCGAGCTGGCACTGTGGAGGGCCCTGGGGTCAGTGCGTAGTTACGGGAGGGGAAGACGAGGGACTCGACAAACAACTGAGGTGGCGCCTGTGCCTGCTGTGACGTAATTCATCACGCGCCGGCGTGCGTCGTGAGCTCGCAGGGCAACAGTAGTACCCGACGGGTGTGGATGAAACCCCAGACCTTACTTTCATCGCTATTATTGATAACTTTTATGCGACAGTAAATTATTTTTGTCGCCACGGGTCGCTTTTGTTGATGCATGCTAGGCTGACAGACACACTTCAAGGGAAGAATAAATCAGGGTGAGAAAAAAAAAATGAGGGGCGGGTACTTTTGAAAACGTGTTTGTTTATTGTTAGTTTCTACAAAGGTACCAATGTGTCATTAACATTCATCTACGCCAGGTAGAAGCCATTCTTAAATGGACAAATGTAGATAAATGCTTGATTAAGTCTGGGAAATTTGTTTACACTTGGAAAATGTTTGTCAACATTTGTTCTGTTAAAAAAAGACGTTAAGACTACCTTTTAGTTTCTTTCAATAAAACGTTAATTTAACTATATTCGAAATAATGCCAGATGTGAATCAGTAAAGATTTTTTTTTATATAAATATCGACAAAAGAACAAACATTCGGTTGTAACAAACGGATCACGTGGTCTGTACAGTTCATCAGCCTTACTTTGGGGAAAAACCGTTTTTTTTCTCATACTACACAAGGACTGAAGTCGTTAAGTTCCCGACATTCCCTCTGGTGGCTGCGTTGCATCAGTGTCACCTCTCGTGTCTGCTCGGTCTGTTTAAACTCACAGCTGAACGCTACCATCGCAGCCGCAACGCAATCGTGATAGATGGTGCCCTTTGACCCCCGACACGCAACTGTTTCATTTTCTCGATGAACCGCCGAGCATCCTCCTCCACTTCCTCCCCAGAACTTTCAAAAAATATCTGCGCTGCGCTATTTGTCCGATGCTCCATTTCCTGCTTATTTTTAGAGTGTCGATAATCATCTACACAGGTGAGGACAGCAGTGAGAGAAAGACAAAAATAAATAAAAATAAAGAAGGAAGTCCACCTGCATGTTTGCGTCACAAGCGTTGCTGAGGTCGAGCGAGATGCACGCAGCCTGGCGGGTTAGCAGCAGGGATTCGGCAACAGGTAATTTGATTCATGATTTCATCGGCATGCTTATTTACTCTTCATCACTTGCTCCTCTCTCAGTGAAAATAAAAACAGTTAACTTTCTAAGCCCTGAGGGTGTGTTTAGCACTCTTGCATGAAGAGGCAAAACATTTTACAGAAAAAGAAAATTCGATGTGTGAAATGAAAAAGATGTTTTAACAGTAAAAACTACTTACACACGTCATACACTGGCTTTAGGCACATCAGTGACGTCAATTTTTTTTAATATCTACGTGTTGAAAGAAAGAAGAAATTAGCGAGGAAAGAAAGACGAAAAAAAAAAGAAAAGAAGAAAACATAAACATAAGTATAAAAGGAAGAAAGTGTGAATGAGAAGAAGAAAAAATAAAGTGATGAACATCTCCACTTGACGACATTCCGTATCTTCATGAATGGAAGAGCTCTTCATGTGGTGAATCACCGCCAGTCACAGGGTGCAGCACAAACGCAACAATCGAACAAAAGCGAGTAAAGAAAGGAACGAAAGAAGAACGTGTGCGGCGCGCGTACACACACACACGAAGATCGAGTGAAAGTTAATTGAAAACTCTTAACTGAACAGCAAACGGGTACAGGATGAATCTAACCTGTGCGACCTGGCCGATAAACAGGGGAGGTGTGAGGGAGGGAGAGAGAGAGGAAGGGACACATAAACTCGTGTGCAAGTCTCGGCACGCCACAACAAACAAACATCAGCTGCAGCAAACGGGATCCGTTTGGCTTTTCACACCTTGTCCTTGTCAAGTCTCGTTACACGTGGCGCCTCCAGCCTGCGCGCAACCCCGGGTGGACCATTTGCAGACGGAAGCGCCACCAGGTGTCGGGGCCCAACGAAAAACCTCCAACAGTCGCCCTGAGGAAACGATGTTGACGTTGATTGAGAGAGAAAACACCGGTCCTCAGACACTGCCTGCCATTTTATGCTTTTCTTTCTCTTTCCTTTTCTTATGGCTCCTGCCTCTCTCGCCAGGAAATTACAACACATACACAACATTCAAATAACATTTTCTGTTTAGTTAATGTTCTGCCGCCAGCTGACCTCACGTGCAAAGGTCGCCGGCCTCACATTCAGTGTTCAGTTCAGTTGGTACAGGTGAGTTCAGTTAAGTTCATTCCTTTCTGGCGTGCGCCAGTACTTGAAATATTGTGATGTTTGAGCTCAAGACTGAGTTGTGGATGGAGGAATGTGGACATAGATATGACCATTGATATGCTCGTCCTTCTGATATTTCTATATCTGTTTATTTTCTCGTGGTGTCGTGTGTGGATTTATGATTATAGCTGCAAGGACTACTTTATTAAAAATGTCTACGTATTAACATTAACTTCTTTATCAACGACAGGTGTGGTTCAAAACAATTATTACTGCGATTATTTACTGAAAGAAAAGGTTCTGCGTAATAATAATAATGATGATGTTAATTAGAAAGAGGATTTGTGTGTTTGTGTGTGTGTCCGCGCGTTCACGGGGCCAGAATGACTTTTACACCTATTCACACATTAATCCGTCTGTCAACCTAGCTTCGCAGTGCACTAATTCTCTTCATATCCTTCCGCCACCTCTTCCCCTTCACGCCATAACTATCATTCTCCGAGTATACTTTCTAAGGGGTGGGGTGAGGGAGGGGAGGGTTACAAAGAACCTCATTAGGTAAAGTGGACCTAACGCATTCCAGGAGGGTACTGGAGTAATGACAGGAACATTCCTGACGCCAGAGGTCGTGACATGACCCCGCCAAGCAGAGCCACCATTGTAAGTGGAGAGGCAGTTATGATTTGTCTGACGCATCGCAACCTTAATGTGACAAGGTAAAGCCGCCTGCACGCATGCGCCTCCAGCCAAGGACAGCATTCAAACTCAGTGAACTGATTCCACCTCGCACGCCTGTCGCTACATCAGACAGACACACGTACAGGTCGACAGATAAACATGTACACACACACATGAACAGGTATTTACATACACACTACACACACGCACGTTCAAAAGAAAACACACACATAAGAACGCACACGTGCGGCGCAATGAGTTACACCTGCTCTACCTGTGCTCTACCTGTACTCTACCTGTAATCTACCTGTACAGGTGTTCCCAGAAAGCCTGTTTGTAAGCAGAGCTAAAGTGGTTCTCGCACAGGTACTGACTGCAGATACCCGAGAATCTAATTAAATCGCCATCGTGGCTGGGGTACAGGTCAACCTAGTCTGTCGGCGCCTGAGATTCCAGTCAAAGACTTCGGCAGTCAAGAGAAGGGAGATGTTCTCACATAGCATGCACCTATGAAGGTCAAAGGCCAAGCACTGAACAAATAAATAGTGATACTGAGTGAGGAGCTGTTTGTCTAGCTTTGGGGGACCTGTTGCTACACAGTAGTTAGACAGGTATTCACGGCGCACACAAGCACACGCGCACCTGAACACACAGACAAACAAAAGGTCATGGAAACAGCAAAGGAAACAAGATTTCAGATGTTCTCTACACCCGCTCCCAGGGTTTCTTAATTTTTATGGTTTTTGGCGTGGATGTTATCGGTTTGGTGGATTCTGGGTTTATGCCATTCTGTCAACCACTAGCCAGTCACCATTTCGTCCAAATCCCGTCAACAGCCGACGTACAGCCAACGTACAACCAACGTACAGCCGACGTACAGCCGACGTACAGCCAACGTACAGCCAACGTACAGACGACGTACAGCCGACGTACAGCCAACGTAACCAACATACAAGAGCGTGGATAGGGACAGAGAGGATTGGGACTGGAGAAGGAGAAAGAGATATAAAAATATCATTGAGTTCTTTTCTCACGGCGTCGATGTTGTGTTGTTAAGGAAGGAGGAGTAATGAGAGGTGGGGCTGAACAAGGCGCTGTTCTGGGGCCGTGGTAATGACGCAGGGATACATATGTACCCCTGAGGTTCGCATTACCTCTGTTTTATACTTGTAACACTGACAAGTCGTCTTCAGCCATAAATAGTTGTGAAGCATGCTCACCACCAGGACTTATCAACCCATCCCCACGATCTGCACCTGTTTCCAGCCACAGGACCTCGCGACACATCCAGTCCACCTAAGGATCTCTACCCCTGCTTCGTTATTACGGGCCCCTGC
Organism: Pomacea maculata; assembly: GCA_004794325.1. NCBI lineage: Eukaryota > Metazoa > Mollusca > Gastropoda > Architaenioglossa > Ampullariidae > Pomacea > Pomacea maculata. The sequence continues at coordinate 51,051 of SRHC01003145.1, forward strand.
AAGGCACACGTGACACTCTCGGCCCCTTTGACCTGCCGCTAACAGTAGACGACACTGCAGGTCGAATTTCTTGACAGATTTGCCGCGGAAATTCTAGTCCATTGTTTGGGAAGCGAGGGGGGAACAAGAACTCGAGCACGGCGGTTACGTCAACAGGACACTCGGTACCACGGAGGTCGTTGTCAAAAATAAAATTCTTTTGCCCTCTACAACAATAAACATGAAGTAAAGCTGCCGAGCTCAACAGCTACTAACTTACATCATAAGTGTTCACGTTCACTAACCCTGAACTGAACACGAATGAAGGGAGGAGCAGCACTTGAAGGATGCATCCCAGACTGAGGTGAACACTCAGAGCGCTTGTGGAATTCCTCAGCATGTGAACAGATGTTGTTCACTCATCAACAAGTATGGACTTGAGTGGAGGTCTGTGAGGTGATGTTATGATGTGTGTCGACGATGACAGACAGACGATAACAGATGTGTAAACTGTTGTCTGAGCTAACAAGCTTCTGCCACTTCTTAACCTGCTGCTCCACCCATCTTGCATTGCAATGAAGTTTCTCTCTGTTCTCTTTCTCTTTCTCTCTTTTCTTTCATTCCAGATGTGTGCAATGTTGTCCTAAGTGCAAGTATAAAGTCTGAATGGCGATTTCTGTGATCTCACAGTTCTCACTGTGCGGATTCCTGCCGAGAAGTTCTTTGCTCTGCCCCCTGCTTTATACATCCCATCGTCGCAGGTTCGTCAGAAGAAGTAGCACTCACACCGTGAAGACTTTTCATAACAGATATACTTTTATCATTTCTTCTATCCCCTCCTAGTGTCCTCTATTCATGCATTGCTTCAGGGGTTCATTTATCAAGGTAACATTTTCCTTTCTTTAATTTTTTTTTTATACACCGTCGTTAAATGCCTAGTGGGATGCTTTTTCCTAATGGCAAAAAAAAAAAGGTTTGTAAAGATTAGTGATGGAGACTGTTTTCTCAATTTTCGGTTCTCGAGATACGCATCGTTTAACATCCCCATGGATAAAAATATGTCAACGGATTGTAGAGGAATTCGTTTATATTATCGATGCTACAGCCAATAGGACCGCTGGGACTAGATATATGTAAGATATATGTAAGAATGTAAGATATATGTAAAATGAATAAACAAGATGTCACAGGTTTGACTTCGTTCTATGCCTGGGAATGTTTATAGACATCATCTTGAAAACAGACAGAGTGTGTGTGTTGGGGAGGAGAGGATAAGGTTCAACATCTTTCACTGAGCTTACTTAACTCAGTCGAAACAAATTGCACCCCACCAGAGCTTTAACAGTCTTGCTACTTTTTCTGAGGGGACAGAACTGCTTGAGAAGAATCATTCTTCACACTGCAGTGTCATCATTACCCCGTTGGCTTCTTGCATTTTATTCACCCTGCTGTCCTATAGAAAACATTCTATGACCAATCAACGCCAAAGAATACGGGAACGAAGCAAAAATGCGCGGAAAGCTTTTTTATTTTTTTTTTATCTCCCCTTACCCTGCGGTCGCCTCCCCTTGTGCGCACGCGAGCGGGGAGCGAGAGGTGGCGGTGTCGGTACCTGCTCGGTTCTGCTCGTGATTCCATTCATGGCTTTGTTCCTCCCCGCACACAAAAGGCGGGTGCACCGTCCACACGACACCGTCGTGCACGCCAGCCCCGGTGACACCCTCACATTTTTGATGGTCGGGCGAGTTTCATTGCCGGACAGATTGTCGCTTCACTGAAACCCACACCCCGGGGGTAGGCGGTGGGGGCCATTGCCAGACAAACGCACCTCAGCCACCCCACGTGGGTCCCGGAGAGGAGGTAGGGTAGCGGAGTAGGACGGGGGATGGGGTGGAGAAGCTTCGTTTCACGTCTCATGTGCCAGCGAGACCCAGAATTGTCTGGGAGGAAGGTTGGATGGTAGTAGTGGGGGGGAGGCATAAATAGCTCCCGGGGTGACAGGAAGGACGGGTGGTGGTGGTGGTGGGGTGACACTGTAAGTCAGACGTCGCTCACTCCACTACAACCGGAAGGCAAGAACAGAATGCGGTTCATGTGCGGCTCACAGTCGGGGGAGTAACGGGAGGCTGGTAAGATGCCGCACCAAGCCCTGGCCTGGGGGCGCTTGACGTGCAGCAGATGCAGCACAGACCCCGCCTGTCGCGCGTGGCGTACATGGGTGAACACGCTTGCTGAAGGCGATGCACGATGGCAGACCTGACGATCGTGGTGCTCGTGCACTGGTGGTGGTGAGAACCAGAACACTTGCAGTCCGACATTCGTTCTTTGACACGCAGCTTCCCGGGAGGCAACTACAGACTTGTCAGCCACGGCAATCCAATCCTCCGAGCGACCTGACTGTCATCCCCTTTCTGGTCTAGTGTCTCATCTGAATAAACCCCCTTTCTTCGTTTTTTCATCTTTCTCTCTCTCACTCTACTGCTCGTTCATGTTCACACCCACCCATTCTCCCTTAATTAATTTTTTTCCAAAATTTACATGTTCGTTTTTATTTTTAAACCTCGATTTTGTCTGTGGGCAATGAAACTTCGCATGTCCCGTTGTGTATGTTTGTGTACATTTTTTTGTGTATATCAACATGTTTAGATGTTTATGTATGTATATATGTTTATGTGGAAATGTGCTTGAGTGTGTCACGTGTGCTTGTTTTCCTCCATATTCCATAATCGAATTGTCACGAGTCTACAGTTAGCTTGTGAAAGTGGTTGTATCTATCCTGGGGATAGCTCTGGCATCATCCCTCTCTCCCCTTAATCAACTCTACCAGCGGTGTTCTAGAATGCTCCTGGAATCTGTCCCAGTGGGCACAGGTAGATCAGGTGGAGGCCATACAAAAATATCCCCCACATAAAAACTCACTTTTCCACCTGCGCCACATTAACGGCGAGCGGAGCGCGAGAAAACACGAGAGGCAGGTTACTCGCACCTCTTCACCACCATCGAGTCGCCAAGATGCAAGAGCGGGAGGAGGTGAAGATGTCAGGTGGCGGCGGGTAGAAGGCATTCCCTCCGCTCGTCTCTCCCTCTCAGGTACACGGTGCATCGTGGCTGTCGTCTGTTATCTAGCGCCAGACCTTATCTTATCGTCTTCCTGCACAATATCCTTCGTCAAGCCTTGTTGCGACGATGCGATGGGTGATGCAAACCTAAAAGACCCCTCCAACGATAACCATGAGGGAGGAAAAATAGCTGACCTCGAAAAAAGGAAGTACCTTTTGAACTTCCGCACCATCTTGATGGTGACTGATGCACTAGCATCCTATTAGAGGTGATGGCGGGAGCGGTGTAGTTGGACTCCAGCAGCAAATGGAAGCGGAGCAGGCTAATGTATCTTTTATAGCAAGTTTTGTAAAAGGTGAATGAGGATACATTTCTCCAAAGAAACACTAATTTTTCATTTTACCTGAACTATCCTTGTACATTTATTTTGACATATAAACACCAAGTCACGTGTTGCATTTTAAAAATACAGAAACAAACTTACTAAAGAATTACACATGGAGGTAGTCTCAGAAACATTTGCTTTTCACATTTCTTACATCGGAAGCGAGATTTGATTGAGGAAACAGAGTAAGGCTGAGAGAGAGAGAGGAACTTGAGAAAAAGGAAAAAGGAACAAAGAAATGTAAATCTTCTAGGCTTATCTCTTACGTACGCGACTTGCGCCTGTGTAGGGTGTGCCGGAGAGCGGACTGACGGGTGGATAAGATACCGCCGGCGACGCCAGTGATGTGGCTGGGTCTCAACCAGAACACCGCAAGACAAATCAGATCGTGCGGCTGACAACGCCGGGCCAGCCATGACCGTAACGAGGCTCACGACGTCACAGGAAGGACAGGAACGTCACAGACAAAAGAGGGGAGCGTCACAGACAAACAACAAGTGTCATAAATAAGGGAATGGGGCATCACCTGATCGTCACAGACAAAATACTGAAACGTCACAAGGGAATGATAGGGGAATGTAACATGAGACGTGGCATTAAAACAACGGCATTAAAAGAAGACATGACTGCCGGCGGAAGAGAACTCGCGGTATCTTATCCCTCCACGCTCCGTCTTCCTTTCACAACAGTGTGTGTGTGACGTGTGGTGCGTGTGGAACCGTTGAAGGCAGCTGGGGTGCCTGGGAAGGAAGTTGAATGAGTAGACGGTGCAAAACTGACACTAGATATATCTGGTATAATATCATAATTATTTCTTTGATTTTTAGGCAAATACAAAATTTTCCCTTGTATAAATACATGAAAGCCATGACGTGCATATGAGGAATGTTTGCTTTGAGACAAGAATGGAGACTGTAGCTTGACGACCCCACAGGTCCAGGAACTCAGAGAGAAAGACCACGTAAGCATTTTGTCTCAAACATCAATGGATTTCAAAATGGCTGTTACAGGACAAACAGTCTGTAAGACAATTTCACTCGGACCAAACGACCTCTCATCCAGCGTTAGTGATGTCAACCGGTCTAATGTGATGTGCAAATCTTCAAACACTTTGAAATCACGTGAAGCAGATAATGCATGTTGTGAAATTTATTCAGCGAGAATTGTTCTCCATTATGGAAAGACTGAATTTTAATGTTTCTGTTCTCAGCTGGTGACGTGTCTTAACATCCGGGGACTGTTAACCAAGAGAAGCCTTAATAGCATCCGTTTCTGCTGACGGGTCTTTATTGTTTCCACCTGCAAATTTTTAAAGTAATCCAACCTCAGGGTTGCAATCAGCCAGGGATGGGCAAGCTACTTTTAATTTGTAGCCGGCTACGCTACAGCTACTTTTTTC
>SRHC01003146.1:10729-55368 GCA_004794325.1 Pomacea maculata
GCCGGTTGTTCGCGGAGGAGCAGACTATAAAAAAAGTTTTCCACCTGGAACTTTCATAGATGCCAGCGATTTCAAGGGACCTGAGGATCTTGCCGCCTACTTGAAGAACCTGGAAAAAGACATTGAAGCCTACTCCAGTTTTCTCAGGAAGAAGGATGAGTACAGAACTTCAACAATGGGTGTGTGGTGCAAACTGTGCGAAATGCTTCATTTTGAGAAGAAAGTGAAGTGGTATCCGAACTTTCCGGCCTGGCTGAATGATGGAATATGTAAGGATCCAAGTGATCTGTAGATGGGATTGATGATCAGGAACGACAGTCATTTAAAACTAACAAACCACTCATAGGGCAGTCGTGCCGATAGGGATTTCAAAAAAGAAATTTGAAAGAGCTGGTTTGAAAAGAGTTTACTAGAAGCGCCACACAAACATATGCAGATTACTTAATAAAGAGAGATGACGGAATGTAGAGTAGGTAGAGCAAAAGAGTGGAAAAAGTGTAACGGAATCTTGTCATACTTCATGAGTTCAAATACCGTATGAAATGTGAGTAAACTGCCGTGTTTTTGTGCGTTTGAATTGACAACATAGACATTTTCAGCAGCTCCCATAGCCTGATTGAGACGATGTCAGTCACGTGTCAGTCTATGCAACATTGATTGGCTTATTTTTCTAGTGTTGAATCCCATGGGTGCTACATTGCCCTGACGACCCACCCCGTGAGTTTTCAAAGCAATTTGTATTAGGTCTTTGTGAAAACAGAATAGGGTCAGGTTAGTGCGCAGTCTAGGCCAACTGTTTACTAAGCTGGTGTGTTTACTTGAATTTCATGATTAAGTTATAGCGTCGACTACGATAGGTAGGCAAATGGACCTGTCAATAAGAGAATAGAAGTAACTTTTCAGGATCATTTTATAAATGTTTATTTAAGCCGACAAGATTATAATAACAACTAAACAAGGTTTAGTTATGTTTATATGTAGATATGTTTAATAATCCAGGGTGTGAAATTATGTTTGTTGAGTCGATTTTCAGCCAGGTTTTTTTTTTGAGAGACTGTCAGTAAGCTAACAGTTTTAAGACATAAGACCTCGCCATTGCCAGTCCGTAAACTCAAGGGTTAGTAGCAGAGCTTCATCACGGAGGTGGACCACAATGCAGGTGTAGTTTGCTTTCATGTTCACAACGCTTCCGCCTTCGTTCCCAGAATGGCATGGTTACCATGATAGGTGGGTATCATAAGGCTACGTCGATAACACTGCTGATCAGAAACAATGACATTGTGAGGGTTCTGTTAATCACGTGACGTCTGGAACCAGTGAGCTGGAAAAGAAACTGTCACTTTGAAAGAACCCCTTATTTATCTTCTGGTAGATAATTAAATGTGTCTTGAATATCATTGTAATTTCCATCTTCTGTAATCGGTGTACACTGTACCTTAATCTAAGAAAGAGTACGGTCATCTAACATCAAACGGAGAAACTGAAGCCAATGAAATATTTAAAGATCCCGAATTTATTGCTTAGCAACTATCCCTAGGAGATCGGTGTGCACATGCACGCATGTAAAAAAAACAAGAATGTTTTCAAAGCTTAAAAAAAACAACAGATATTGAGTTGTGATATTTTCAACGCGTTGAATCCCTGTTTTGATTGGAAACCCGGATGACAGGTTTCTGTCGAAAGAAATTGTCCAGCTCCCATCAGGTCGCCGATTTTGTGTGCCTGCATGCAGGACAAACAGACTGCGGCTGTCTTTTGTTGCTTCAGCCGTGCGACTTTTGAATGGGGCTGTGCGAATGAATGAGACACGAATGTAGAAACCTTGTTTTGTGCATGCGATTGTGTACGAATTTTACTCGAGCTGCAACTGAATTGCCCTGTGGGATAAATAAAGTATTTTCTTATCTTATTTTAGGAATTAGATTGGCAATGTGTCAGGTATATACCAAGTGCCTTGCTGGGACAGAACGATCATTTACTATGCATCCTGCTGTGGTTACCTATAATGTCCGTCCTAAGTGTGCCTTAAAAGATAGTTTTCAGCATCTTGCCACTATTCTGTAATGAAACTGCCGTCCCAATACTTCTTAATCAGTAGGAATTAGAGATACCCGATGACTAAGTAGAGCTCTTGGGCCAATGGCACAACAAAGAACATTTAGGTCTGAAATGTATTTAGTTAAAACTGAAAGTAAATTACATGAATTTGAAAAAGAAATTGAGACATGTTATTTGATGAACGTTAAAACGCCTCTAACTACAATTTTATTTCTTTAAATCATGGACTTGAGCTTTGCTTTCGTCGGTAGTCATTGCCGTCTAATCACTACTTCTGGAGATACCGGTTTGTTGTCGCTGAAACAATTCTTTGTCGATGTATTTCATCATAAAGTCTGTTGTTTGCTTGTCAACCTTCTGAAGACGATTCTGATAATCGTGATGATCGCTTTGAAAACCTTTTTATTCAGCTGAATACAAAGTAGTACAAGTAATTTAGAAGGAAAAAAATCTTATAATGATTCCAATCAGAATGGAGTAATTTATCTCATCGTTTCGTCTACAGCATTCAGATCTGCAAACGTTTGGAAAGAAACTGCTGAAAAATGAATTTTCCTTGTTACAATGTGTTTACGATGTATTATGTTTTAATGCTTGAAATTATTTCTTGATGTTTGAGGGGTTGTCGTTTGTTACCTTACGAGGGGATTAGTTAATGGTTTGTTATTAAAATTTGTTCTTTTGAAGCAATGAACATTAAGTGATATTGATGTGGGTTTATTTATTTATTTACAAGTTCTGGTTGTGTACAATTTCTGAGAATAAAAGTTATTATCATTAAAAACACGAAAAAAAGTATGTTTCGAAAAGTTGAAATAATAGATAATAATTTGAAAGTGTGCAAGAAAGCTACATTGAGTAAAGGAAAGCAAAAAATTTGAAGCTGTAGTGACATGTCACAGGTTTCGACAACTTCTGCAAACCTGTAAGACCCTTTCTGAAGTTACCTGAGTGCCATAATAAAAACATTATCTACCTTTCAACTTTCAGTGACGTCTGTAGTTATTAAGGTCATCATGCGTCTGACGTCTTTATCTGTTTGCGTCATTGGGATGAGGTCATTTGGAAGAAAAATGGACGTCATTGACAGGATGTTGAACATTTCTGTGTGCAGTGGAATCGAAAGACCGGTTGAAAGCCGTGTTTGACGAATTGGACGATAATCTGCTTTTCTACAATTTCAATATGTGTTGTTAATCTCTTATAGCAGTGTCACTTCTCTTGAATGGAATAGCTAAGAACGATGAAACAGGTTGGTTGCTCAAGAAAGAGAGATAGCAGCAAAACAAGGATTTGAACGACAGAAAATTCTTATCGAGAAAAGAAACAGGTAAAGAGGAAGTAGTGAAAATTTATCAAAAGAACAAGTTAGAGAATTTTAAGGACATAGAAGACACTGGCTCATTGTGATGCCGACTTCAAGCTCACGGTTTGAAATTTTGATTCGTACGCCTAGCTTCATTTTTTGTCAGACTATACATTTATAATGAGTTATAATCAGATCTTGTATGCCGGATAGAGGACTGTAGTTTGTACTCACTTATCCTCAGTCAGTTTTAATAAATTTTTTTTGCAGGGTACTAGACAATGCAGTTATAATCAGCTATTTTTAGTCATTTATAATAAGCGATTTTTGAGGGTTTCTTCGATTATTATTATTATTTTTTGCTTAAAAGCCAGGTTAAATTTCATGATAAAAGTTTTCGAAATAAAGAATGCTTTCAGTAGCTAAATATATCCAATGATTTTTTTAAATTTGTTCATTTAATTAATTTCATTCATAAAATCGAGAATATGTTATATTCCAGAATGAACGAGAAAAGAATCGTCGTGATAGTGATACTGGCGTGTGCCTGTGAGGTGGCCATTTACCTCTGGTACATCAGTTCTTTACACAGTCTGCAGTTTCTTCCTGTAAACACATCTGTGAGTCAGAAAATGTCGGCTGTCAGTGACACCGAGGAAACACGCCTAAACACAAGTACACGACTAAATGTCACTAAACTCTACCCTGGCGATGTGATGGTGAACAGCAGCAGTGAAGACAATCACAAGATCATCAGTTCTAGAAGCTCTAATGGTTCTTTTCCAAACATTACAAGTAAAGAAAGTACTAGTAGCTCAGTGCAGAAGTTGGAAAAGAACTTCAGCCTAACACTTCCCATGCTTCAGTCTTATATTACACATCACATATGGCCCGTGTATAACTGGACAGGTACTGACGTAAAGTCGCTGCCAAACAAAACCATCATGTTTCACAACATTCCGAGTTGGCTTCAGGCTAACGGCAACCAATACTTCAAGAACTGTGAAGTAAGCGCTTGTTCACTGACATCAGATACCAAGTGGCGTCAGAGTGCGGACGCCATATTCTACCATGTGCCGCGTCTGAAGGAAGTTGGACCACCGGAAGGTCGGCCACCCGGCCAAATCTGGATCGCTTTCAGTTTGGAGTCGCCGGTTCATCATTCGTCTGAGTACAGGAACCCGGGATGGAAGAACGTCTTCAACTGGACCATCACGTACAGACAGGACTCTGACCTGTTCCATCCGTACGGCATGTTGACGCTCCGGGATGGTCCTCCGACCAAAAACTTCACGCAGGTGGTGCTAGAGAAGACCAAAAGCATCGCATGGTTCGTCAGCAACTGTAACACACCCAGCAAAAGGGAAGTGTATGTCAAGCGAATGCAGCAGGTCATTTCTGTTGATATTTTCGGTGAGTGTGGGTCCCAACAATGCGGGGATACGTGCAATGACCTGCTAAACAAAACTTACAGATTCTACCTCTCCTTCGAGAACTCTTTATGCCGTGATTATGTCACAGAAAAACTTCTGAAAATATACGAAAACATCAACGTGGTGCCTGTTGTTCGCGGAGGAGCAGACTATAAAAAAAGTTTTCCACCTGGAACTTTCATAGATGCCAGCGATTTCAAGGGACCTGAGGATCTTGCCGCCTACTTGAAGAACCTGGAAAAAGACATTGAAGTCTACTCCAGTTTTCTCAGGAAGAAGGATGAGTACAGAATGATTAGAGCAAGTGTAGCAATGGGTGTGTGGTGCAAGCTGTGCGAAATGCTTCATTTTGAGAAGAAAGTGAAGTGGTATCCGGACTTTCCGGCCTGGCTGAATGACGGAATATGTAAGGATCCAAGTGATCTGTAGATGGGATTGATGAACAGGAACGACAGTCATTTAAAACTTATAAACCACTCATAGGGCAGTCGTGCCGATAGGGCTTTCAAAAAAGAAGTTTGAAAGAGCTGGTTTGAAGAGACTTTACTAGTAGTGCCACACAAACATATACAGATTACATAATAAAAAGAGATGACGGAATGTAGAGTAGGTAGAGCAAGAGAGTGGAAAAAGTTTAATGGAATCTTGTCGTACTTCATGAGTGCAATTACGACGAACATTCCTTACGGTAGACACGATGTTTACATCCGCGGTATCCACCCTCCCCCGATCAATCAAAACAATGTCCAATCTTACAATGAAAGTATGAAGATTTTTAGATTTTACACTCTTGGCGCTCTTGTGCTTAGCAACGAGGGTCCAGTTCTATTATCTTACTTATGAACGCTCTAGCAATCGTTGAGTACATTACTCACAGTTCATCGTCCCTATTAGGGCTGTCGTCCTCCATATCTCCGCCAACTAGAATCCACTAACACAAATACACATGCGAGGCTGTACACTGGCCATGTCGGTCAGGCGGTCTCCGGGGTCACAGCAGGTACTCCGCGATGACGTCACGGGGCTAACGGTGCTCCTAGCCCAAGTGCTGCTGGGTGCTAGACCAGAGGCGATGAAGAAATGGTGCTGGGAGGTGATTCTTCCTTGTACAGATGGGCCCAAGTGCTATGGGCCCATAAAATTAAAACTTTTGTCAAAGCGAGGTTAATTCACAGGGGGTTAGTGCCTCGCCGTATTCAGCGTCGATGGACACTACCCGCTCTACTATCTAATCTCAACTAGGGAGATTTACATGTCATGACTCATACATGTCTCCTTCTTTCACTATTAAAGGCCTGAGAAATTCCCTCCATCGTTCCCGCCCAAAATCTACTGGTGAACAGGGTTCACTAAATACTTTGTGCCCCAGTTAACACTTTCCCAATTGCATTCCGTGAGTAAAGGGAGATAACTGTAGATTTAACGGTAACGACTCCAGAGAATCAGGTTTAGTGGTATCAGGAGAATACTAGGACGATATTGAGTAATTTTGAAAATATGAAGATATGTTTTCACATGAAACTGCAAAAAGGGTGATCATCACTTCAGTTTACTCAATGTAGTTCACGGTCGCTGCAGAAGCGAGTGAAGCAGGAGGAATGGAATCCAGCCAATAGATCCAAACAGTTCGCACTTCAAAATAACATTATAAACATTGTATACAGTCCTGCTGCAAACCAGAAGAGGACGAAAACGCAGCAGAAGGAATTATATTCTTTAAAATACATCGGCGAAAAGTGGATAGAAAGTGAACGGTGGAAAAATGTAGTGCTATATGTGATTAAATGAACACAAAACTCCGTTATCCAGCAAGTGTAGGACATTAAAATGCATTGGTAAATTATGGAAAAGAAACCATGTAGACAGAAGAAATTGGAGAACCAGAAAGTCAGACAGCAAAATGTGAGTCTCCAAAAAAGAGGAATGAGGTTCGACATCGCACGATTGGTTAAAAGAGAGACTACTCCCAGATTGCAGTCTGTAGTTTGTGAGCGATAGCTTCCCTTTAGACGACAGCGAGCCTGCACGTATGTGTGAGACGTTAACATTCTTCTCTAGCGTCACCACTTTCAGCGCAACAGAATCTCTCGTCGAAATGGGTGTCGGAATCTTTATTCCGCGAAGTATTTCCACGAAAATTATCTACGTGCTTATGTATGTATGTTACTCTTCAGGCGAAATTAAAGGAAATAAGAGAATGAAAGATGTATAAAGTCAGCAAAGTCCGACGGAAATTTATATACTTAACTTCAACATGGCGAATGATCTATATTTGCACAAAACACTCTGTCTAAATGCATGAGAACAACTGTTCCAATGTCACTTCCACTACTACTACTAATAAGAGTGAGAACCCAACTGTTCTAATAATTTAACGAGATCCACTTAAGCGCGACCACAACTGTTCCAGCTTTAGAAATGTAAGTTGAGAAAACTATTCACAGAGGTTCATATGTTTGTATTAAAGCAAAAGAATATATGTCCCCCGTTTACTGACAGTACTTGAGGGTCATTTGTGTGTGTGTGTGTGTGTGTGTGTGTGTGTGTGGGTATTAGAAAAGAAATAGTAGTGCAAAGTTTCGGATTATGATACTAAGATTGGACTTCAGATTTAACTCAATATCTTGGACAGAATGAATAAAAATATGTTTCCACTACAAACGGCAGGTGCTCGTGCTCCCAATAATTTAATTCAATAATTTAACCTGCTACAAGACCTTCAACAAATGCCATCAAGCCATCTGTTTACGGGCTTCGACTTTTAGGTATCGTGGTCCACATCAGGCAGCCTCCCGATATCTATTGCTCAAACAACCGAATGCCAGTTGTACAGTTCATCACTGTTTCGTGCCAATAAACACACAGAGAATAACATTGAAATAACATTGAATCCAAGCAAGTCTTTAGTCATTAAATGAAACATTATCAGCAATTGTCATTGAAAGATAATTTTAACAAGAATTTGAGCTTGGACTCGCATGTTTTCAAGATTCAGAAAAGCGATGTCAGAATAAAAGACCGTCAATATAGTAAGTGTCCACCATTGACCTGAATGCAGGCAAGGCACCGTTATCTCATGGACTGAGCCAATGTTTTCTGAGTTCTTTGAGGAATTGCTTGTCACTCTTGCTGAAGACACTGGTAGAGATGATGAGGTCAGCTGCTGGGGTCTGGTTCTGAGCCACTGAAATCCTTCAAATACTTGATGGGATTGAGATGACTAACAGTCCGGCCTGTCCATGCGGTTGACTTGGTGCTGCTGCAGGAAGTCATGGATGACCTTGGCTTTGTGAGGTCTGGCGCTGTCACCCTGAATAACTTGCCTTGACCTATGACCTGCAGTGCTGACGGTACCAGAGGGTGTAAAATGTTATCTTTGTGAGCCACACCTGTCAGATTTCTTTACACCACAATAAAACGGGGGTTTCACGATTAATTCAAATATTTTCTAAACTGTGTTGCTGCCTTGATTGTCCATTACATGACTGCCTGCATGGGTGCTTTTAAAGTTTAGGAAGACTTTTAATAAATATTATCATTGATAGCTCTACTTTCAAAGCCTTATTAAATTTTCTATCAAAGAAATCATAAGTTAAAATTACTTTCAGGTACTTGTGTGTTATAAGCAAAAAAAATTCAACAATCGAGCAAAACAACAAAAAAATATATATAAAAAATATAAAAAGCAGGGTTTTATAGATAATAATTTGAAAGTTTGTAAAAAAAAACAACAAACTACATTACATAAAGGAAAGAGAAAAATTTGAAGCTCTAGTGACATGTCACAAGTTTCGACAACTTCTGCAAACCTGTAAGACCCTTTCTAAAGTTACCTGAGTGCCAAAATTAAAACATTATCTACCTTTCAACTTTCAGTGACGTCTGTAGTTATTAAGGTCATCATGCGTCTGACGTCTTTATCTGTTTGCGTCATTGGGATGAGGTCATTTGGAAGAAAAATTGACGTCATTGACAGGATGTTGAACATTTCTGTGTGCAGTGGAATCAAAAGACCGGTTGAAAGCCGTGTTTGACGAATTGGACGATAATCTGCTTTTATACCATTTTGATATGTGTGGTTAATGTCTTGTAGCAGTGTCACTTTTCTTGAATGGGATAGCTAAGAACGATGAAACACGTTGGTCGCTAAAGAAAGAGAGATAGCAGCAAAACAAGGATTTGAACGACAGAAAATTCTTTTCGAGAAAAGAAAAAGGTAAAGAGGAAGTAGATTTAATTAATCTTCTTCATAAAATCGAGAATATGTTATATTCCAGAATGAACGAGAAAAGAATCGTCGTGATAGTGATACTGGCGTGTGCCGTCCTAGCCTGTGAGATGGTCATTTACATCTGGTACATCAGTTCTTTATACAGACTGCAGTTTCTTCCTGTAAACACATCTGTGAGTCAGATAATGTCGGCTGTCAGTGACACCGAGGAAACACAACTAAACACAAGTACACGACTAAATGTCACTAACCTCTACCCTGGCGATGTGATGGTGAGCAGCAGCAGTGAAGACAATCACAAGATCATCAGTTCTAGAAGCTCTAATGGTTCTTTTCCAAACACTACAGGTGAACAAAGTACTAGCAGCCCAGTGCAGAAGTTGGAAAAGAACTTCAGCCTAACACTTCCCATGCTTCGGTCTTATATTACACATCACATATGGCCCGTGTATAACTGGACAGGTACAGATGTCAAATCGCTGCCAAACAAAACCATCATGTTTCACAACATTCCGAGTTGGCATCAGGCTAACGGCAACCAATACTTCAAGAACTGTGAAGTAAGCGCTTGTTCACTGACATCAGATACCAAGTGGCGTCAGAGTGCGGACGCCATATTCTACCATATGTCGCGTCTGAACGAAGATGGACCACCGGAAGGTCGGCCACCAGGCCAAATCTGGATCGCTTACGGTTTGGAGTCACCAGTTCATAGTAACTCTCAGTATAGGAGCCCGGGATGGAAGAACGTCTTCAACTGGACCATCACGTACAGACAGGACTCTGACCTTTTCTCGCCATATGCCACTTTGACTCGCCGGAATGGTCCTTCGACGAAAAACTTCACTCAGTTGGCGCTAGAGAAGACCAAAAGCGTCGCATGGTTCGTCAGCAACTGTCACACACCCAGCAAAAGGGAAGTGTATGTCAAGCGAATGCAGCAGGTCATTTCTGTCGATATTTTCGGTGAGTGTGGGTCCCAACAATGCGGGAACACGTGCAATGACCTGCTAAACAAAACTTACAGATTCTATCTTTCCTTCGAGAACTCTTTATGCCGTGATTATGTCACAGAAAAACTTCTGAAAATATACGCAGACATCAACGTGGTGCCGGTTGTTCGCGGAGGAGCAGACTATAAAAAAAGTTTTCCACCTGGAACTTTCATAGATGCCAGCGATTTCAAGGGACCTGAGGATCTTGCCACCTACTTGAAGAACCTGGAAAAAGACACCGAAACCTATTCCACTTTTCTCAGAAAAAAAGATCAGTACAGAAGTGAATGGATGGGTATTTGGTGCAAACTGTGCGAAATGCTTCATTTTGAGAAGAAAGTGAAGTGGTATCCAGACTTTCCAGCCTGGTTTGGAATATGTACGGATCCAAGTGATCTATCTGTAGATGGAATCCATAACTGGATTGATAATACAACTTATAAACAACTTATAGAGCAGTCACACCGTTAAGGATTGTGAGAGAAAGTTCGAAAGAGATGTTTCGAGTTTTGTCAGCTGCGTAAGAAAACAAGAGAAAAGTTGTGAGCCTAAGCCATCTTTTCTGGAATAAGGAGAGTGACGGCACAGACTCCACTGAACTGGTGTCTGTGTGAAATATTTCCTTTAAAGAAAAGAGATAGTGAATTCCTGATGTGATATAAATATTGAATAGTAGAATGATCAAAAACGTGCGAGCTGACATGTGATACAATACTAATCTCAGATAGTAAAAGGTAATTTTACTGCTGACAAAGTATTACGCCTTGCTAAAATCGAGGCGCCCATCGTCGGCTGCGACGTTCTCATTAGAGAGAACATTTTTCGTTTGTTGTACTTAAAAAATTCACAAGAGATTGGACATTTTAAACTGACTCAGCTGGCTGCACGTAGCTTGCTAGCATTGTTTCGATAAGTTATTTCGTAATTATACCAATAACTATTGATTGATTGATACGCATATCGTTTACATGTACTTACAATTTAAGATTCTTTGTTAATCTGCCACCCTCTAATGGGGTATTGACATACTTATTTTTATATATATATATGTATTCACACACATTACCATCTATATGTATAATAAATTACATCAAAACATAAAAAAAGATGTAAACAATGTCAATTTTGGTTAAGTGATGTTTTTCCCTTCGTATTCTTACCTAAGTCACAGATGCATGCACATCTTTCTCTCTCACAAAGATTAATTCTTGTAGGTCACCGTCCTCAGCAATAACTTTACAAATCGAGCTAAAATAGTAAGGGTCTTTTTATTTCTTACAGTTAATAATGAGTAGAACTTACAAGCATTGAAATTGTGGGTATAGTGAGGTGATAAATTATTTTTTACTTTTATCAGCATATTTTTTACAAAGAAAATTAATAAAAATTCATCTCCTAAATTATTAGAGTTAGTCTACAAAATTTTTTGTTGTGTGATCTCAGTTACCTGACATTTATTGACTGGAAAATAGTATGTCCTACATTGTTAAAGGGAGATAATCATGGAGATAAAGTATTTTTTAAATAAGGTACTAGATTGTGGCGTATTATGGATATATACATATCATTGGCTGACAGACTTGAGCCGTTTATTTTTCATAATTAACTGCGTTTCCATCTTAAAACATTGATACAGTTCGGCATCATAGTCACACATTCCCTCCACAAATCCTTTCATTATCCATGGTACAGCCGATACAGTAGCCTCCCCCCCCCCAACCCCTCGACATCCCTCCCTTTGAACACAGCCGGCACACATTCCTTAACATCTGCACGAGGTTAGCGCGTGTAGCACTGCGACCGCCGGCGTCTCACGCGCCAGCACGTGCCTCCCACCGGCAAGTACGATAACCGCGTTAAACTTTTTTTTTTTTTCATCGAGGGGAGTAAACTCTGGTAGCAGTCGAGCACATCCGTGTGAAGCTGGAAACCTGGATTCCTATCTCGCTGCGAAAGTGTGTTAACATTCTATTCGTCCCTGCCGTGCGTGTTCCTGGTCCTGTACCTAACAGTGTGATGACTGTGGCAGTGCGAGGGCGCAAAAGCTGATCAAAGAAACTCTTTTACTCTCTACTTTATTCTCAGTGCCAGCTTCAACAACCGGCGCTGCTTACAGAGAAAAACTTTTGTGTCAGGGATTAGGATAAGTGGGTTGCGAAGCATTCCACAGCTCGCACCGACCCGCCGCCACCCGAGGCTGTGTTTCTAGGATTGAGCTTGGCGAGCTGTCGGGACCAGAGTTTTGGAGTTCCTGGGATTTGTAGACAGACCCAGCAGTGCCCTGTCATCATTAGCAGGTCTGGAATCACAGAGCATCTTGATCTGGAACTTGAGGATTTTTTTCTGACTGAATTCCGAAGCGCTCCCGTTGATATTTTATCACTAAGCTAAGAATGGACGGTGAGTCAAAAAAGTTGAATTCCGAATTTATCTTTTTAATGTCTAATCTTTTAATTAACAGAGATTATTTGTGGGAGATGTAGTAAGGGTCACAAAAAGCATGCCTAAGAGGAAATAAAAATGTGTGTTATCATGTTATGAAGATTGCGGAAGTGATTATGTTAGTCGAAAAACGGTAAACTGCACGAATAATTATAGTAACAAGCATCAACGATATCACTAGTAACACACACATACACACACACTTTCCACAGTGTTTAATTGTTGTCAAAGTACGAATGGTGATAATTTATTATAAAGAAAAAAAAAAATAATAACTGTGAATGTCCTCTGAGAGACCAGTTTTTCGTTTGAAACATTCTACGGTGTGTATCTATTTTTAAAAATATGACCTCCATGAACTCAATCCGCAAAGCTTGCTGATTTCTTGCCAAAATTATTAGACAAGCAACTCAAGTACTTTACAAATGGACAAATCAGTGAAACGTTTATATTTCATCATCAACAGCTACATGCACTTGGTTATTATCTACTCCACTATGTTTTTAGCTGAGAGCTATCTCTGATCAGCTTCCGCAAAAAAGATGAGGGTGGTGTTGATACCCGAATGTAATTGCCAATTTACTTTACGCCTCTGCACGTTTTGGGAAGGGAATTAAAATACACTCGTGTTCTTTAAAGGCGGTCCAATAAAGGAATATAAGGCAGTCTTTGAAACCAGGAATAACTACTCTTCTATGGCTGATGTTTGTTCATACTTGTGCTTTTGTGTGAGCAATACACAGTCTTTCAATAACAATGATGGTAGTGGAAAGGAAGGAGAAAGAGGTTAATGTCAGTAAGAACTGCACGGAGAAGTTTTCAGCACTCGAGTCTATCAAAATTTTGGCATGCAGCTCTTCCTTTACCATTCTGTATATTTTTCAAATTCCATACATCTGTAGCTTATGTCATTATCCTTTAATGCTTCTCAAACACCACTCAGCATTTAAACAAAAATAAGTAAAGCAGACAGACCATTCTTTCCCTTCTTGTCTGATGGTAAAATCCTACATCACATCTACGTTGTTATCTGCTGGCTTCATGGGTCGAGTTACTTTTTTCCCGTAGGTTTATTTACCAACTACCGACATTTGACTAGTAAGTGTAACATATTTTGCGAGAATCCCAGCAGGGCAAAAGGTTAGAGGTCTTCCCCATGACAGGAATCATCCCCTTCCCTCCCCACCCCAGTAGCGCTTACAGCTGTAGCGATAATTATGTGATATCATCTCTTCAGCTGCGAGCTACACATCTACAGACTGCCGTACTATTTATAGATGGCCGCCCTCCTGCAGCTCTCGACTGCTGATGCAGTTTCAGCCGCCGACATCAAGATTCCTCCCTTCCCGCCATGAGTCTAGCATCGCTCTTCAGCCAAACTCGAAACAGGAGAAGCAAGCAAACAACAAGAAAATAGGATGTGCTAGACTGCTGTGGTCGTCCTCTCTGTTTTGTTTTTGTTTATTTTATTTTATTTTGTTTTGGTTGCTGGAGAATTAATTGGCACTAACAGACAACGAAATAAAGATTGCTTCAATCGTCATGTATTGTGATTCCCTCTCTCTTTTCCTCCATTCTTTTGGCAACCTCTATTGGACGCTAAAATTTCGATTTCAAACTTTCATGAAGGAAGGAAAATTACCATCGTAAATACCATTTCTTGCTATCGGTCATGCCAGCGACTTTATGTAGTACACAACCTGCTTTGTTGATCTTCTGTATTCACAATACAAATCCTAGAGCATTGTATTGCACTGACATTTTTCAGATCGAAAAGCCGCCGAGAGTTCTCTCGTCAACGTCCCTCTCGACACCCAAGACCACGACAACCATATTGATGAAGATGTCTCGTTAGACGCTGACCAATCAGGAAGTGCTGTGACGTCACAGCCACGGCCTCAGAAGACGTCACGTGTGCCCGTGTGCATGCCTTTCGACGAGGCGCACAGCGAGAGGGAGTGGTCGTCTGGACTGTGCACGTGCCGGTCCGAACAACGACCGTGTAAGTGATGCAGGATGCCAGTAGTAAAGACAAATTAGTGGTACTAAGAAATCTTTGATAGTAAGAAGTAGATCATACTGTCTAAAACGTATTACCTTGTCTTCCTTTCATAAATAATTCATTTGTCTAATTTTGGCAAACTACTATTGAATAATAAAACATTGTCAGAAACAGATACTTTTTGATTAGTAAATTTTAATTTTTTTGGCAAGTTAGAAATTTTTCCCCATTAGGAACGATAGCTTGATGCAGAAAAAGCCCACTGAATTATTCTCCCTCAAAATAAAGATTTGACGATGGGATTGTCGTTTCCATTTTGATTGTCACTGCCAAAGTGATTTTCTCTGATATAAGAGAGACAGAAAGCCGAGGGGAGATAAGACAAAGAAGAGATTCAAGCCTACAATCATTCCCTAACATTCAGAATCCTTTGTGTGACAAGGTTGCTGGATGTGCTGTTGCTGGCCATACTACCGCTACGCTGTGTCCACCAGGCTGGGCGAGACCCCCTTCATGCCCCTCATCCCCTGCGCTGCCTTCGCACTGCGCGTGAAGACCCGCGCACTCTTCAGCATCAAGGTACTGACCCCTTCTTCATATAGAAAACAATGGACATTCATATTTACGGATTTAAACATGTTTCACAACTGTCGACTTAAACAATAATTTCATTGTAAAATAATCGATAGTGACAACGAATGATAAGAAACATAATGACTGAAAGGAGGATGTTATGATGAAGACCACGATGATTATTACCTTGATGATGCTGTCTCTTGTTGTCATCAGGGATCCATCCTCCAGGACTTTTTCACAGCTCTGTGCTGCGAGCCGTGTGTCATCTGTCAGATCACGCGCGAGCTGGACAGCGTTGGACTCTAGCGACGTCACACTTGTACCCACAGTGGTTTGATACCAATGGGATCAACAGCTTGTAAACATGCCAGTAGTCTTCCATCTGATAATTTCACAGCAAGTCTAATGCTAGCATCTCTACATTGTGTCATGAACTCTTGAGACAAACCAGATCACGCTCCCTCCATTCGGCTTTTTTGTGCAGGAGGAGTTTTTAAAGTATTGAATCTCGCTGGAAGCTGACTATCTCCTCCATGCCATCACATCTCAGCAGTTAAGGTGGTATTTATATATGATTCTTGCTAAACAAGTGACAGCTGTCTGTCAGTCTGCCTATTACAAGATCAGCGCCATCTGTCTACGCGCGCTACCATCAGTCTTGTTTGTGTGTTTGTTCTATCCAGGCTTGATTACTGCAGCTGCAGAAGTCTGCTGCACGTCTGGTGCTTAGAGCTTGTAACGGGGACCACGCCACTCCTCTCCTTCGTTTTCTACACTATCTTCCCATCCGTTCTCACATCCAGTACCAACTGTCCATGCTGTGTTTTAATTTCTTTGCTGGCACCAGCCCTGATTATTTCTCTGAACTGCTCTTCCCTTACATCCAAGCTAGACAACTCCACTCCTCGTCTGATGATCGTCTCCTTACTCTTCCTTTCACCAAAACAACAACATATGGCCACAGGATGTTTAGTTATTGTGCAGCGAAACAATGGAACTCTCTCCCTTTTCATATTCCCCACCTACCCACTATTGAATCCTTTAAAAGTGCACTGAAAACACACCTCTTCCGTAAACATGACCCCTAACAACCTTTCCCATACTGCTAGTCCTTTGTCACAACCTTCCTTTTGCAATATCATGTTACTCTCAGCTCTTGTTCTTGTTATTTGGTTCCTCAATTTTTTCTGTATTTGATTTTATTATTCGTTTATTCTTTCATAGTTCATATGTTATTTGTTTGTTTTCTTGTCCCTCGTATCCTGTTCATGTTTTGTTCTTGTTCTTAAGAACTAAGAGCATGCTCCTTAGGAGTGTGAATATGCGCTTTACAAATTTTATATTTATTGTTACTATTATTATTCTCAAAAAATTTTTTAAATGTTCCCTTTTTTTGTTCTTTGCTGTTAATTGAAAGTGATAAGCGTCCAATGATCAGAAGAAAGTCTTTCTAACAGGAGAAGGAAAAAGTAAGAGGTTTCACGTGTAGTTGATGCAAGAGTTTCTTCCCTTTTTTTCACTGTTCATTATTTGTTTGTGTAAGTCACAAAATCACAGTTGGACGGTGAAATATGCATTTGGTAACCACGCATCTCGTACCTGTGTTGAACTTCCCTTCGTTGTCATTAATATTTTTATGAAACATTACTCCAACTTTAAATTTGTCACCCAACATTAAATCATCCAATATTCAGTGGCAGTTTTGAAAATTTGGAGAGCAGCATATCGAGTAAATGGATAAATCTGCAGCCCCCGCCCCCGAAAAAACCAACAAAAAGCAACTTCGCCATACACCAGTCAGTCGATGATCCCTAACCTGCAAATTTCTGCAAAAATCTTAAACAGTCGAGCTCTGTCTCACCTGCCATGAAGCCTTGGACTAGTAGCGTATCCCCATCATCGAATTACCCGGATGTTAGGACTTTAAAACCGTTGTTTCTGCGGGATTGTACTTCATTTGTATTGATAGCTTCGTCCGTACAGTCTGTGTATCTCCGTCACAGACATCTTGTGCGCTCATCTGTCTTCGTGTATTTGTGTTTTCCTTCCTCCTCTACGAGAGTGAGAGAAGAGAGGAAGCTTGAAATGGAAGAGATATGCATAAGATAGAGCACCGTGTTTGTAACTCTCAGATAGTTTGTTTGTTTTATGTTATCTTTGTTAAGACTTAATTATCAGTTAGAATTTGATATACACCGATCTTATTTTTTAAAAATTCTATTTCTGTCCATCAACCTGGCTTTTAGAAAACACCATGATAAATTTAGGATTTCTGTTTCCACATTTGTAATTGTAACCACATCTCTCAATGCTTTTAAATGTGATTGTTAAGGTTTGATGTCACAATAAGTAATGTAGCAGCTGCAGTAATATGTGAAGCTGTTTGGGTTCGTGTATGTAGATTTGTACTGGTATTCACGTCTGGACTGTAAGTTATTAAAAGGTTTATGTGACCGATGAGACGCGCAGTGTGCTCAAAGTATAATTATGCTCACTTGTTTTTCGACATTATCAGGGCCAATTGTTTGTCACGTGATTTGGTTCCTGGCTGTATCATTTAATTTTCTAGGTTCTTTATCAGGTATTTACAATTATTTTTAATAATGCTAGAAAAGTGTTTCATAAAATTTTCTTGCTTTAGCCTTTATAAAAATTATTGCCTTTCTGTGTGTAAGAGAGAGAGAGAATGTACGTGGGTGTGAATGAAGAATATGAGTGCATGTTTTAGCACACAGTTCGGTTACATTCTGACTATGGCGTATTTTAAATATACTTTCATGAAATATTAGCAGAAAATCTAACAGCTATAACGTTCATATTTGCTCTCTGCCAATGGACCAAAGATAAATCGAAGGAAAAGGAAAGAATGTATGAAAACCACACTACCTCGGTTTGTTTCACAAAAGTTGGCGGCTTCATAAAGCGTCATTAAGCGCAGATGATCATGAATTACCAACGACCCCAAAATTGAAATAAATAATCTTTAAAACGATAATAACAAAAACAACAGAAAACAAAAAAAAAAAAAAACAAAAAAACAAAACAAAACAAATAGAAAGTCGTTGCATTCATAGCATGCCTACCACGCTTAGAAAGTGTTGTTAGCCTATTAATTCTGACAACGTGGTTATGTGCGTTGACGAGCGGTTTCCAAGATGCACAACAGGGTCAAGGAGATTTGGTATGAGGTCAACCCAAAGCGAGACTGCATGTGCGCGAAGGTGACGCTGCATCGTAAGGGAGTCTGGTTTTATGGACAGATAACTCTCAGTGCGGAGATCGAAGTCGCTCCAGCCATCTTTCAAGTATGCCTGGAATGCTGTGGACGGATTCCTACAACAGAAAGGGAAGGCTGGCTGGATTTAAATTGTCCATTTTGTAATTCGATTTTGCTTTTCAGACACTGCGCTCTTTATAAATTAAGAGACATTTTTGAAGTTGAGTAGAGTCTATGAGCAAAAAATGTTATCATTATCTGTGATAATATCTGAAAAAGAGCTTAATAAATAAAAGGCAATCAAAGAAATATTTATCTAAAAGTTAATGACACAACCAGTACTGCGTCTCCTAAATTACATGACTTAAAAAGAAAGATTGACACTTGTGTACAAAGCCGGTGGGGATTGAATTTTGTCGTGCACATTCTCTGACCACAGATATAAGGCTAAGATTCTGGTCTCACCCTGTCTCCATAAAACCCACGATCATTCCTATGAACACCTGACGCAGGTGATCGTCATCAGCATTCCAGAGACTGGCGTTTCCAAAGAAGGAAGGATCCATGTCAAACTCATAAACAAGATCGACTGCATGGGGAGTACCCAGTTCTCTTCCGACCAGGTACGCAGGGTAGTGTTCAAAGAAGTAGACGAGGTTTCGTCTCTCTGACCTTTGACCCCTGGCTACGGCGCGTGCAAACTCCGTGAGCGGAACGTAAAAGAACGTGTCTCCTGGAGTGTCCAGTACGGCCTTTAGGTTCAGCTGCGTAGTGCCTGGTAACACCAGACAGAAGTTGGAAAAGTTGCTCTGAAGACTAAGAATGCATCTCCTTTAGTAGAGCGGGATTTTAATATTTATGTTTATTTTTACCTGAAATTCACACTTGATATTTACTAGGAAATCGTCTTAGAGAAAAAGTACTTATACTTCCTCAAGGTTGCCGTACTTTCAGGCCCAATGAGGAGAAAGGTCCACTACTAGACTACAGACCACGGCAAACACGGCTGTTATCTCCTCCTTCACCCTTTCGCTCTCTCTTAAAAAAGGAGTTGTGTCCCTTTAACAGCGAGCTGTAATCGTCTTTGGCTGCGGTTTCCCGTTAAAATTATATGAAATTGCATGAAGCTTTTATATATAAATATATATGAAAAATAAGAGGCCGGATACAAGTCACCGTCTGTGCTGATTCTCAAAATTTACTACAATGAGCCAACAGAACCAGAAAAAGCACTTAATGTTAACACTACCGTATTGTTTGCTGACCGACGAAAATGCAGATTATCCATGCCCGAAATAAAAAAGAACAAACACACAACCAACCAAACACACAAGCACACACACTGAAAGCCATGGCCGTTGAAGTAGTAGCTTCTCTGCTCACAGACACACAACACTTGCTCTTGATAAACAGTCTTTCCGGGGTTATTTTTTACATAACTGAATATTTGCCAATACTTGCCTGGGTATCTCGGAAAGGTGTAAAAGAATTTGACCACTTCTTCTGCATATGGTGAACTCTTGCCATACCTCTTGTCCATCAGTAGGGGTACGAGATCAAGGTCATAGAAGTCGAAGTTCAGGAGCAGTGCTGCATTGCCCTGGTTTGTTGAAACAGTCAAGTTGGAGATACACGGGTTACACACTACAGGCGCACATACACTCGCCCTTTAGTCTCTTTTTCAACGTTTATTGCTATAAGAATCAGTTGTCCTTTGAAAAGATATGAAAAATACTATATGTTATTTTTCAGTGTAAAAGAATTTCCAGCAGTAAAACATCAACAGAGGACTGACTTACCGTTTGGTACAATGTCTGACTTAAGAAAAACCCTCCTTCGTTGTTGACACAGCCACTGAGGTAGTCACGGTCATAAAATCCTATCTGCACGAGCAAGAGAAATAAGTCAAGCGGGCAATACACGTGACATCAAACGATTTTGCTAAAAGAATATATTTATGCACTGTGTGTGAATGCTTGAATATGCGTGTTGCGTATAAGCACAAGGACGAAAAAAATATTGTAAAGAACACACCTGAGTGAGATAGTCCTCGTTCTGTAGCATTTCCGCAGGGTCGTTGGCTATTAAGTCTCCGTCCACTATCGGCATGTAGACATAGTCAACAATAGTTCTCGCTAGCGACCTGTCTGGGTACTGCGCTGCCATCAGTTGCTCTGGAGAAGCTTTCTTCAGACACGTCAACGTGTCCTGGTCAGACGGAACATCGCCGGAAGGCAACGACGATCGAGAACATGGACAATGGATGTTACAAGCAAGATCTAGCAAACCCTGTAGCGGATTCCGCTGGATGGCGCCCGATGTCGTGGCGGCACCACTCTGCAAGATAGCTCTGTGGAACAATCCTTTAGAGTGAGAAGACAGGCTGAGGAAGGCGGAACTCACCGCCCCTGCCGATTCTCCTCCCACTGTGATCTGGTCAGGGTCGCCTCCAAAGGCTTGGATATTGTCCTTGACCCATCTGATGGCAAGCAGTTGGTCCCAGATTCCGTAGTTCCCTGGAAACCTCGAGTCTCCTGTACTGAGGAAGCCAAAGATACCTAGCCGGTAGTTGACGGTTACAACGACAACGTTCCCCTCCGTCACCATCTGGCCAGGCTCGTAGAACTCAGAGCCCCCCGAGATGAAGGCTCCCCCGTGGATAAAAATAAACACAGGGCGCGCAGGTCTGTAATCAGTAACAGCTGGCCATGAAGGCAAATCTTTGACAAACACCACACGTGAGGTTAAACTGGAGCCATCTAAAGATTAAAATACTAGGACAGTAGCTAAGCACGTTTTAAAAACGTGTTATATTCTAAACTTTCAGGAAAAAAATAGGTGGAAATAAAAAGAGAAATCTAGGCTTCAAAAAGATATTACACTAATTGGCAGAGTAGCTGTCATTAATATTGACAAAGCTAATTTATATATGAATACTACTACCCTCTTCTTCCACATTCAAGACAGAGAAGAACGTCAAAGCTTTTGCCTTAAATTCACCTGGGTCAGAAAAATCTGATCACGTTCGTGAAAAGTTTAAAATGCAAAATGTTGGCTGCTACTAAACACAGATAAAAAGATATTGTCATGAAAATGCATCCTTGGCATAATAATGATCAAATGTGTACAGCGACATGCATCCCAAAATAACTTTTGTAAAGGTGTGCTAAATGCCTATTAAGAGTGTTATTATTGTGTTCTGCTGAAAACATCAGAGTATATGATTGAAGAACCAGTGCATTTAATGTATTAATGTCTGCCATGTTTAAGCTGAGGTCAACTTTTCAGTTTTCCGTCTGCTTTGATCACGACCTTAGACAAGCAAGGCTTAAAAAAAAGATATTTAGGCCCACTTATCTCTTACCTGTCTGTAGGATCACTAGACTGCCCTTTGCGTGGTCTGAAGATGTTCAGAAAAAGACAATCCTCGCTCATTAATGATCCATTGAACCTCATCAGCCCTGGAACATCCTGCCAGCACAATTTTCCATATTCTCCAGCATCAAAGTGTCCCTGGTCAAAAGCAGGATGAGGCAGGGGCTTAGAGAAGCGCAGGTCTCCTACAGGTGGCGTGGCGTATGGAATGCCTCGGAAAGCTTCGTATTGTCTCCCGTTCTTTGAAGTTAGTATCCCTCCGCTGATTGCTCCCAGCTGAGTCTGGACAACGGGAAGCTGCAGTGTTGTCGATGTACTCTGGGAACGTGTGAGTGTAACACTGAGCACGCCGACCACGGCAAGCGAGTAAAGTATCATCTTGACAGACTTTCTTCAAACTGCTTGTTCAACAGGTCGTCTCATCAGCGCTGTAAAAATCGTGACTGTGCCGTATTTGTACACGAAGGGGTTGGAACACCTGACACGGCTCTGACCTATTAAGGGGAGGGCGCCCGGTGGTGTAGTGCAGTGGTTCTAAACTGGTGGTATGTGTACCCGTAGGGATATGACCAGGGTTATGAAGGAGTAAGCAGCGACACAAAAATAATTATGTATTCAATGTGTTGGTAGTAGTTTAGTTTGAACAACCAAAGAGTTTTGAAGAAGGTTGCCAGTCCCCTGCTTGACTCATCGCCAAATACGTGCGACAGCCGACAGTCAGTACAACTGTACTGCAGCATCTTGAATCCCTAACAGCATTTAAGAGAAGACAATCTCTTCAGTGCAAGAAAGGAGTTAAAGGTGGTTATAAGGCTTGTGTTCGCATTGTTCGCGGAAACCCCGAATATGGACTGGGAAACGAAAGGGAAGTGATACCGATACGTTCACGAAAGTGACTGATTAAGAAGGTATTGGGTCGTCTTCTGATCAATGATCATCGATCATTTGAAGAATCTGGAGAACGAAATTGTCCGATATTTTTCTGAAATTGAAACGGATAGTGCCTAGAACAACTGGCTTTGGGATTCTTTTTGTGAAAACAATGTTGAGTCAGGAGAACTTCTTGATGTCTAGAAAGAAAAATTATTTGAAATTGCTGCCTACAGAACGTTGAAAGCAAGAATGGACAGCAGTGTGGGAGATTTCACAGCATCCCCGTGGACATACTTTCACCCTACAGTCACAAAAAAAGTTGATAACCGCTGTTTTAACCAATACGAAAAAGGAGAATTAACAACGTTTGCAAATGACTTTATTTCACTTTCACGTTGTTTCTAGAGGACTGATTTTTTTCTGGTATTTAACAAAGGTATTAGAAATACTTAAAATAATAGTTTACCTCTGAAAAATATGATAATAAAACATTTATGAAAAGTGCTAACTGGGTAATACAGAGACTCGTATAACGTAAGATTGGGATGCAAAAGGTTGCGAGTCCATCAGAGACATAATTAGTTTTTATTACTTCATTGCTGAGACCCTAACAAACACAATTTGGCATTCATCATGACACAAAACACTGAGTACACAATGGTTAGAGCTTTTTCTGGCAAGTTGGTCAGCCTATCAACTCATACAAAGTCGGCACGTGGGATGTCGAGTGGTTTGTCTGGTCAAACGCTGGGTCCAGGAGAGTTGGAAGTAGGTCGAGCCACAGCGAGGTCTCGCGTGGGCGGAAATGATGCTGTATTGATGAGGAGTTGGCTTTAATAGACAGATAACTCTCGTCGATGAGGTTGAAGTCCGTCCAACCATCTTGTAAAGATGATCGAAGTGCGCTTTTGGGATTTCTGTAATAAAAACAAAACTACAGATACAGTCATATTATTTGTACAATAGCTGTATTCATTAATAACATACAAGCTTTAGAAGTAAGTTTAAAAAAATTGTTAATCACATATTATTTCCTAAAACTTTTCCTGGTATTGACAAAGACGAAATAATGTTTTACAATACATGACGTATTTTGTTAGAAAAATCTCGGTTCCTTTACAGTTTATACCTTTCACATATTGTACGGTTAAAATGAAAATAAAATGATTGACTGCTCCTCTCCAGATGCTGACAATATCTACAGCGGTGCTGCATCATTTAAAGCTGAAAAAAAGAGAACTGACACTTCAAAGTAGTCCGAAGTAATATTCTAGACAGAGAGTGACATCTTACCCTGATTTCACAAAATCCACGATCACCGACATGAAGACTTCACGAAGGCGTTCATCATCAGCAGTCCAGAGACTAGTGTTGAGTACAAACAAATCAATGTCAAACTCGTACATCAGGTCATACCCGTGTGGTGTACCCAGGTATCCATCTGAGAAATATGCGGGGTAGTGCTCAAAAAAGTAGACCAGGTTTCTTCGCGCTGAACTTTGACCCCTGGCCACAGCGCGTGCGAATTCTGTGAGTGGCACGTAGAAACCAGCATCTCCTGCAGTGTCCAGCACTTGTTTCTTGTCCAGCAGCGCAATGTCTGTGACCACATGCAAGATTAATGACTCTAGTACTGCCTAGAAGGGTTATTTCTGAGATAAAGAGTGTGCACCAATCTAACAGAAACGTCTTATAACATTTAACAATATTAGATAATATTGCACCTTTTCTGGGCTGCTGATGATTCTCGTCATCGGACATAGAAATCGTCAGTTTGATAATACATTTCTAGGCACAAAAAGTGTTTATGGGAATTTTTCACTATTATTATTGTAGTCAAAATAGGTAGCGAGACATACAGTACATAAAAGTTATTTTACGTTCTTATCTATCTATTATCAATTGAAGAGAAAGCAAGTACAGTTTTATACTAATAATAATGTAAAACCGACGGCTACAATTTTTATTCCAGATTCAATCATGATATCATCATATGTAGACAGAACAGAGGACCAATAGCTAAAGTAAGTGTATGTTTGTGCTCGTACATGTGTATGCACACACGTGAGTGAGTGGGAGGAGTTCTACTTCTTAACTACATACCTGAATATCTCGGGTAAGTATAGAAAAACCTGACCACTTCTTCCACAACTGCTGATGTATTTCCAAACTTCTGTTCTATCAGAACGGGCACGAGGTCAAGGTCATAGAATTCTGGTTTCAGGATCACTGAGTCGTTGGGCTGTATCACACAAACAGTAACAACAATACTTTCCTCCACGTCGGTCTTGTTAACCAGAGCGGTATCACAGATCAATCCGTGATTCCATGTTTTAAAGCTCGTTTAATCCTTTCGCTGTAAATTACAATGGTGAATAACATGTATCGATGAGTGAGAGTGTCAGCGAGGAAAGGGAGATCACTCCAGCGAAAAAAAGGAAAAAAAATTTAGAGAAGCAGACGGCATTGGCGGACATGAGAGTGGAAGGATGTTGCGTGAGTGTTAATGTGAGTGTAGGAAAATAGAAGTGATTCCTTGCCTAGACAAGGTTTCTTTTTCCCTCTGTGTACTGGCGATTGTGGTAGGTAGCGCCCTTTTGATCGAGGATTCTTCTAGATCTAATCTTGTCGCCTTCGGTGAAACAACCAACAGTGTGTCGACCGTGTGTACAGTACGTGGGCTTCTTGTCGCCAAGAAAATGTAAGTGAGATAATAAAATTGAAACTGTGTGTGGACGAACAGAACTGTGAGTAAAGTACTAAATGACTGCTGGTACGATTATTAACTACATGATAAGAATTAAGAATAAGAGTCATTTAAGTGTCATTGATCGGGGAAGGCCCCGGATTGTAAACATTGCATGTACCGATAACTGTGTTTGTGAAATCCTGAGCCATTCAGCAACTTATTAACATCATGTGGACAGTATCATGCAATCGTTGTTGTGTGTGTGAAAGAACGCGTACAGACGTCGTGTGTGTGTGTGTTGCTCGAGAGTGAGAAACGGTGTCGTGACAAGCGAAAATATTCGTTAAATAAGTACAAGATAAGAACCCAGTGAAAGTAAGTAATCTCTCAAAACGTAGGACCAGAGAGACCAGCTCAGGTGAACATTTACGCTGGTGTATCATTAATCAGCATTTTAATAAATAGTACAAGTGGACTGAGTTTTAACTTTTTTGGGACATTTCTAATTTTTGTATATGAGAAACAGAAGTGGCACACTAGAAACAGACTTAATGATCACAATCCGAGTTACCGTTAACTCCAGGACCGTAGCGGAGAGGAGCCCTCCTTCGTTGTTGACGCAACCACTGAGGTAGTCTCTGTCGTAGAACCCGATCTAAATGAGAGGGCAGTTGAAATGTCACGAGTAAGTAGTAAGAAACAGATCAAATTTTAACTGACTACATAATAAGTGTAATTGATGTGTATTTCGGAACGATGAGTGGGCGGGCAATGGACATTTTAAAAGTTTTAAAACTGTACTGCAATAGTCTTTTTTCTTGAAATTAACCAAAATAGAAAGTAAAAGAAATGAAGCTTTGGGCAATTGCATTTTAATATTTTTATCAAACACAAATCGTTGATACATATATAATACAATTATTATGAGACTATTATATGAGAATACCTGTTGTAGATATTTAGTGTCGTTCAACATGTCTGCAGGGTTTTTCCTCACAAATTCACCATCTACTGTTGGTACAAACACAAAGTCGAGAGTTGCCCTTGCTAAGGTTGTCTGGTGGGATGAGGCTGAAAGAATTTGTTGAGGGGACGCCCTCCTCACACAGGACAGAAAATCTGCGTTGATTGCTGCATCCCCAGTGCGTGTGGTGGAGCGTGGAGAAGGACAGGTGAGGTTGAGTGCCAGCTTCTGTGCCTGGGCCAGCGGCTTTCTCTGGAGCGCCCATGACGACGTGGCGGCGCCGCTCTGCAGGATGGCTCTGGCGAACAGCCCTCGTGACAAAGGCGTTAAAGTCTGGTACGAAACGCTGGCTGACCCCGCAGACTCGCCTCCGATGGTGATCTTGTCAGGGTCACCGTTGAAAGCTTGGATGTTGTCCCTGACCCACTGGATGGCCAGGTGCTGGTCCCACAGGCCGTAGTTACCAGGTAGTGTCGGGTCGCCCGTGCTGAGGAAGCCGAGGGCACCAAGGCGGTAGTTCAAGGTCACGATGATGATGCTTTCCTTGGTTACAAGCCCTCCCGCACTGTATAGGTCAGAATTTCCCCTTACGAAGCCTCCACCATGAATGAAAACAAATACTGGAAGCAGGTTCCTGAAATGAAAGTATCTGTTATTAGCTGCATTTTTACTTTCTCAAAAAGGTGAAATGTTGCTGAGTTATCTCAGTTTGTCAGGGTGTTGTAGGAGGGATGGAGTGAGTGAGTAGTTGAGTAACTAATTTCCTATTTTGATGTGCGTGTGCATCTTTAACATGTGAAACGGCATATACAAACTCATCAACATCATGGGGAAGCTACCGCCTTACGTAGCTTTATCTTATGACAGAGGTTATACACATTGAAAAACTGTGTAGGGGAATCTTCTTACATAACATGGTTGTATATTACAAATAAGAAATGCTACTATTTCAAGTAAGGCGTTGAAGTTTATCATAAGTTTAAAAGAAAACACTACATAAACAAAGATTTTATAAGAATTTGCGGGCTCGCAATGTCTTACCGTTGTGAAGTACCAGACGACCTAAAGACATTAAGAAAGAGACAGTCCTCACTCATCATCGACTCAGTAAACTGTAACAATATTGAATCACTCTGCCAACAAAAGTTTCCAAATTGTCCAGCATCAAAGTGTCCCTGGTCAAAAGCAGGCTGAGGCTGGGGCTTAGAAAAGCGCAGGTTTCCTACAGGTGGCGTGGCGTACGGAATGCCTCGGAAAGCTTCGTATTGTCTCCCGTTCTTGGCAGTCAACATCCTTCCGCTGATTGCTCCCAGCTGAGTCTGGACAACCGGAAGCGACGCCTGCTGTGTACCGCCATGACTTGTCACCATCAGCAGCAAGGCCACACACAGTAACGGCGACATTTGCGGCGAGTGTCTGTTGAGTCAGGTTTGTCGATGAATGCACACTGAGAAATTTAGAAATCTGTTTAGAGAGTGAATATATAGGACGCAATGACCCTCCTGAAATTTGAAGTAGCTTATCCTGTGTGAGATCACATCAGATGTTTCACGGATTTTTTTTTATCAGTGATTAAATAATGAATAGTAGGTTAGACAGAAGTTTTTTTTATTAAGAAAAAATCTTTAAAGCAAGCTCCAAGATTTAAAACAAAGCATGCGCGTGTTCGGATTATTTCGTCAAGAGGAAAAAATTGATATCTTTGCATTTAAAATCATAATAATAGGGCTTCTCAATATCTTCGCTAGCTACGTCTAAATTCCTAATTTTTATTAAAAGATTAAACATTAAATTATCCTTAAAATACATATTTTCAAATGAATTTGAAGAGTATCACCATTTATCCTTGAAAATGGAAAATGAATGTCTCGTCAATGTTATTAACGTTTACATATTGACCTATTCAACATAATTATTATGTATATTTTAATGGTGAATGTATTGATCTTCGGCATTTTCTAATGTCTTTTGCTTCCAAGTAAGCAAATCAACCTCAAACAGACCGACCGACTCTGAGAATATACTATTAAACACTTTCTAAATCAGTCTTACCTGTGCCGCTCTCTTCACAACACACTAACATAAAATAACTCGGTTCGTCTGGCCTTCCTTTTCAAATAAAACCCGGTGTTTGTTGATCATTATACATGGCAACGCCAACATTGCATAATATTGCATTACATTAACCTCTGTGCATTATATTTTTTAAGCAGATGTAATTTTAAAAAATGTTTTCAGCACGGCAGCAACAAGTACGTACTTTGCATTCTCTCGTGTTTGCTTTCTGTACAAACTTGATTGGACATTGAAGTATATTCTTCTTACCTGTAAGTACGTCAGTGGTGAAGAGCCTTGATGTTAACACAGAAATTCGTCCCATTTATAGGCGAGAAGGTATTCTAGTTGACGGGTAGATGACTTGCATAATCCTAGCCGGGGGTAGCTGGGAAGACATCCGAACAAACATAATGGAAGACCTGAATTGAAGCGAAAGGCCAGTCCAGGTGTTCTCCCTTTGTAAACACCTCTAGTCACTTGTGCACGAGGTGCTATGGTGCTGCCGCACTGGCAACGAAAAGAAAAAAAAAGAAGAAATTGCTCGCCTCTTCTCTCTTTCACTCCCTTCTCTCTTGCTTGGTTTTGTGTACAAACTCATGGGTACATACGAACGAAAGAAAACATACTGAAGTGTTTCTTGGATTCGTGCCATCAGTGGACCTCCCAAACGGTTTGATAAGAGTCTTAAATATATTATAGTTTTAGTAATTTCCTTTGATTATATTCGTACTGCTGACCTATACGTCAATCCTTAGTTTTAGTGCAGTTTCTGATTATCTGTGCAGTTTATTATTAATAAATTGTAAAGCCAGCTCAGCCACCAAAAAGCGTCACAGTGTTTTCCATAGTTCTCTCGCACTCGTGTACTACAAACACTTTGTGTAACTGCTGAGTAGATAGAATACAGGATGGACAAAACTTTGACTTAACATCAATACCAAACCATTAATATGGCCACGAAAGAAAAGTATTTCCGAAATTATAAAGAACTAAAACAACAAAACTAGACAGACTCGATCGCCTATGTCTTTGAAGACAAGCATAATACAATATTACCAATAGTAAAAATAAGGAAAAACGAGGCAAAAGATAGACAGAGTATACTGAAAACAGATTTGACATTTTGACCTGTACATTGTTGACAAACAGTGTGATGTTAGATCGTAATGAGAGCCATTGGTCGACCACAGCACCTAGTGGCACTCCCACTTTGTAAACAACTCTAAACGCTGGTGACTGAGACGCCGTGGGTCTGCCTCATGAGTACTGGCAACGAAAAAAAAAAGTGAGGAAAGACACACATAAAGACAAACACAAAATCACACACATACACACTTACACACACACGCACACACACACACACACACCTACACACACAGAGTATCGTACAAAAGTAAACAATACAACACTTCACTTTTTCATTGATAATGTTTAGCATACGCTAGAAACTACCAGTGCATGTTTGCGAAGAAAGAGAAAAAGCTTTGATGAATATTTTAGTCGTCCTAGTGCTTTTTCAGTTTTTTCTTAGTCACTGTTTGGTGATCTTCACTTTTCAATGAGTTTGTGATACTCTGTGTACCCCAAAGCTCTAAAAAGTTTGAACCTGGCTTGTGGAGTGCCGTAAAAGGAATACAGTTTAGAGTGCTCACAGTGTTTCTACTTTTCTTTTATGCACGTGCATTTTAATTATTTCCTGTTAGTTTTTAAAGAGATATATTGTATTTAACTCGTTTTTTTCAAAAGGTTTGCAACTATTTCGACTCGTCAGAAGAATGAGAGTGATGTCCTTTTGACTTATGGTTTGAGGGGTTAGTTCTCTGCTTTTTTGTAGGTTCTTGTAGAGTCCATCAGCCATTTCTTCTGATCTTCATCACTATCCTGCACGTGTTTTACCTCAACTACTTCGTTTTCTGCACATCGATGGCAAGAGAACCCTAGTGTAATGCGACATCACTCTCCTTTACCATATCAGCTTCAAATATCAGTTGGGAAAGAACGAGAGGCTCTGTAGACATGTAGTGACGAGGGAAAAGGCTACAAATAATCATACCTTAGTGATCGTCTTGAGAATATATCACCACATAGTTTCACCGTTACATTTGATAACTTGATTTGGTGAGGCTGCTTGAGGGTCCAACAGTCAGGCTGTCTGTGTTGGCCCTTTATTTCTGAGAGCAAGATGTCTTAAAAGAGTTCTAAATGTTGCTACCAATCTGCTTATGGATGTTCTTTCTTATTTTACGTTAAATTTTTGGAGTTTCTTCTTTTCCATTCTACATTTTTGCATCATGGAGGATCTCTCTTTGGATTAGCATTGTCTTTATTGTACATTATGTGCGTGCCATGTTCCTGTGCTTCTGGTAACAGTTTTTATTCAAGAAATGTTCCTCTATTTCACAGTTTTGAACCTCAGACAGCTGTGGCTACGTGGTGACTGTGTGTGTTCATGAACATTGTGATCGTGCTAACATGCTTTATTATATTGTCACTCTGTATTTCTAATATTGCGTGGGACTTTGTATATAATTATACGTACAATGCTTTATTCCTCGCTTGTGTAAGAAAAGGACGATTTATGATAATGACTACTATTATCAGTGTTGGAATTTGGATGAAGGCGTCGTTATGAATCATGGAAAGGATGAGATTATTTCCCCTTCACGTTGATTATACAGATATTTTTCTGGTATTTAACAAAGATTTTCGGAATATATAAGACAATACTACATCTCTGAAATATATGGTAATAAAACATTTATGAAAATTGCTAACTGGGTTAGACTCGCAGAATGTAATATTGGGATGCAAAAGATTGCGAGTCCATCAATCCATCCTCAATCATAAATAGCTTTTATTACTTTTTTACTGATACCCTAACAAACACAATTTGACAGTCATCATGACCCAAAAACGCTGAGTACACAATGGTTACAGCTTTTTCTGGTGATATGGTCAGCCTATCAACTCGGACAAAGTTGGCACGTGGGATGTCGAGTGGTTTGTCTGGTCAAACGCTGGGTCCAGGAGAGTTGGAAGTAGGTCGAGCCAGAGTGAGGTCTCGCGTGGGCGGATATGATGCTGTATTGACGAGGAGTTGACTTTAATGGACAGATAACTCTCGTCGAGGAGGTTGAAATCCGTCCAGCAATCTTGTGAAGATGATCGAGGTACGATCTGGGGATTTCTGTCATGGAAACAAAACTACAGATGTAGTCATGTTATTTTCACAATAGCTGTACTACTTTAGAAGTAAGTTTGTTAAAAGAAAAGTGTTAATCACATATTATTTCCTAAAAATTTTCCTCTTATTGATTAACAAGAAATAATATTTTACAATACGTGATATCTTTTGTTAGAAAAATCTCGGTTCCTTTATATTTGACAGCAATCACATGATAGTGACTACAGGTACGATTTAAATGGAAAAAAATGCTTGACTACTCCTATCCAGATACAGAAAATATATGCAGCTTTGCTGTATCATTAAATGCTCAGTAAAAGAACGAGAACCGACACTTCTAAGTAGTCCACTATAATATTCTAGACAGAGAGTGACATCTTACCCTGATTTCACAAAATCCAGGATCACAGACATAAAGACATCACGAAGGCGGTCATCATCAGCAGTCCAGGAACTGGCGTTGATGAAAAGCCAATCAATGTCAAACTCGTATATCAGGTCATAGCCGTGTGGTGTACCCAGGTATCTATCTGAGAAATATGCGGGGTAGTGCTCAAAAAGGTACACTAGGTTTCTTCGTGATGAACTTTGACCCCTGGCAACAGCGCGTGCGAATTCTATGAGTGGCACGTAGAAACCAGCATCTCCTGCAGTGTCCAGCACTTGTTTCTTGTCCAGCAGCGCAATGTCTGTGACCACATAGATGTTTGTAAGCTAATGGACTTTAGTACTGATAAGAAGGGTTATTTATGAGATAAAGATTGATGCACCAATCTAACTGAAACGCTCAAAACATTTAACAATGTTAGATTATGTTACACAACCTTTCTGTGCTGCCGATGATCCTCAGTCTTTTGAAATACAAATCGTCAGTTTGATAATACATTTCTTAGTACGAACTTGTTTAGGCACTTTTTTCATAGTTGTGGGGAAA
This sequence comes from Pomacea maculata, assembly GCA_004794325.1. Lineage (NCBI taxonomy): Eukaryota > Metazoa > Mollusca > Gastropoda > Architaenioglossa > Ampullariidae > Pomacea > Pomacea maculata. The sequence continues at coordinate 43,067 of SRHC01003146.1, forward strand.
ACAGGTGAGTGAGACAAACAGTATATAAAATTTATTTTTAGATTCTTACCTCTTTATTATCAATTGCAGAGAAAGCAAGTATATTTTTATACTAATTATAATGTTAAGCCGACTGCCACAATTTTTATTCAAAATTCAATCGTTACATCATCACACGTAGACTCAAAAGTGAAAGAATAGCTAAACATGCGTTTGAGGAAAAGTGCATGTGTGTGTGCTTGCGCGTGTGTGCACAATGTGTATGGTGTATGTATGTGATAGAAACTTCAAGGCTATATGTATATATGTTTATGTATGTGTGTATGTAAGTGTATGTTTGTGCGCGTACATGTGTATGGACCGCTGAGTGGGTGGAGTTATACTTTTTAACTACATACCTAAATATCTCGGGTAAGTATAGAAAGACCTGACCACTTCTTCCACAACTGCTGAGGTGTTTCCAAACTTCTGTTCTATCAGAAGGGGCACGAGGTCAAGGTCATAGAATTCTGGTTTCAGGATCACTGAGTCGCTGGACTGTATCACAGAAACAGTAACAACAATACTTTCCTCCACGTCGTCTTGTAAAAAGGTAACAACATCAAAAACATTTTAAAAACTACATTATTTAAATAAGTACAAGATAAGAGCCCTTAGAAATGAGTAATTTTTGTTAACGAGTCGAGGCTTTTTAGTTGCTTTTACACAAAACAGTCAGAAAGTGGAATTTCAGAAAGGTCAGCTCAAGTAAGCTTTTTCACTTGTGTATCTTTAATCAGCATTTTAGTTAACAGTACACGTGCACTGAGGTTTGAATTTTTTGGGACATTTCTAATTTTTGTATATGAGAAACAGAAGTGGCACCTCATTTAAACAAAAAAAAAAATCCCTCACAACATTGCAGTGAACGAGGCAGATATGGTTGGTTTGAAGAGAGATGAAATAAGTTAACAGAATCAAATTAAAGTACAAATAGAAAAGGTTAGACTAAGTGTTTGTACATCACATTGTCAGTGCAATGGTAAACGGATTGCCGAGGTCATGATCGCCTATTTAATTAAAAATTAAATCCTACATAGTTTGATGATCGTCACACTACAAACAGACTTCATAATCACAATCCGAGTTACCGTTAACTGCAGCACCAGAGAGGAGAGGATCCCTCCTTCGTTGTTGACGCAGCCGCTGAGGTAGTCTTTGTCGTAGAACCCGATCTACAACAGTGTGTAGTAAACATGTCACAAGTAAGTAGTAAGAAACTAATAAACCAAGAATTTAACAAGCAGTGGACATTTTCATAGTTTAAAAAATGTACTGCAAAAAATTTATTTCTGGAAATTCAGCATCTGTAAGCCTTGGGTCTTTCATTAAAGTAGGACAAATATTTTGTTATTTGCTACACTAAAATTAACAAAAATAGAAAGTAAAAGAAATAAATCTTTGGGCAATTGTATTCGAATATTTTTCATCTAATGCTTATCCTTCAACGAATCTGCAGGACTACCATCATCTAATTTGATGTATCCGAATTATCTGGAACATTTATGGAGGAGTAATAAAAAAACAGAATTATTTTGAGACAATTATTTGAGAATACCTGTTGTAGATATTCATTGTCGTTCATCATGTCTGCAGGGTTTTTCCTCACAAATTCCCCATCTACTGTTGGTACAAACACAAAGTCTATAATTGCCCTGGCTAAGGTTGTCTGCTGGGATGAGGCTAAAATGATTTGTTGAGGGGACGCCCTCCTCACACAGGACAGAAACTCCCGGTTGAATGCTGCATCCCTGGTGCTTGTGGTGGAGCGTGGAGACGGACAGGTGAGGTTGAGTGCCAGCTTCTGTGCCTGGTCCAGCGGCTTTCTCTGGAGCGCCCATGATGACGTGGCGGCTCCGCTCTGCAGGATGGCTCTGGCGAACAGCCCTCGTGACAAAGGCGTTAAAGTCTGGTACGCAACGCCAGCTGACCCTGCAGACTCGCCTCCGATAGTGATCTTGTCAGGGTCACCGTTGAAAGCATGGATGTTGTTCTTTACCCACTGGATGGCCAGGTGCTGGTCCCACAGGCCATAGTTACCAGGTAGCGTCGGGTCGCCCGTGCTGAGGAAGCCGAGGGCACCAAGGCGGTAGTTCAAAGTCACGACAATGATGCTGTCCTTGGTTACAAGCCCTCCAACGCTATATATCTCAGAACTGCCCCATACGAAGCCTCCGCCATGAATGAAAACAAATACTGGAAGCAGGTTCCTGAAAGAAGACATTCTCTGTTATTAGCTGCAGACTTTACTATCTCAAAAAGATGAAACGTCGCTGAGTTATCTCAGTTTGTCAGGGTGTTGTAGGAGGGATGGAGTGAGCGTGGCCTATTTCGATGTGCATCTTTAATCTGTGAAACAGCATATACAAACTCAACAACATGAAGAGGATACCGTCTTACACAACGTAGCTTTATCCTATGACAGAGTTTATACACATTGAAAAACATGTGTAGGACTATCTTCTTACGTAACATAATTGCATATTACAAATAAGAAATGCTACTATTTCGTCAGGTAAAGCGTTGAAGTTTATCATAAGCATAAAAGAAGACACTACAAAAACAAAGATTTTTATAAGAATTTGCGGGCTTGTACGCAATGTCTTACCGTTGTGAAGTACCAGACGACCTAAAGACATTGAGAAAGAGACAGTCCTCGCTCATCATCGACTGAATGTACTTCGTCAATATTGAAGCACCCTGCCAACAATAGTTTCCATATTGTCCAGCATCAAAGTGTCCCTGGTCAAAAGCAGGATGAGGCAGGGGCTTAGAGAAGCGCAGGTCTCCCACAGGTGGCCTGGCGTACGGAATGCCTCTGAAAGCTTCGTATTGTCTCCCGTTCTTGGCAGTCAGCATCCTTCCGCTGATTGCTCCCAGCTGAGTCTGGACAACCGGAAGCGACGTCTGCTGTGTATCGCCATGACATGTCGCCGTCAGCAGCAAGGCCACACACAGTAACGGCGACATTTGCGGCCAACGTTTAAGTCAGCTTTGTCGATGAATGCACACTGAGAAATTTAGAAAACCGTTTACAGAGTGAATATGTAGCACGCAATGGCCCTCCTGAAATTTGAAGTAGCTTATCCTGTGTGAGATCACATCAGATGTTGCACGGATTTTACTTTATCAGTGATTAAATAATAAATAGTAGCTTAAACAAAAGTTGTTTTATGAATAAATAATCTTTAACACGGGCTTCAAGATTTAACGCAAAGCATTCGCATGTTCGGATTATTTAATCAAGCGGAAAATATTGATATCTTTGCATTTAAAATCATAATAATAGGGCTTCTCAATATCTTCTCTAGCTAAGTCTAAATTCCTATTTTTTATTAAAAGATTAAGCATTAAATTATCCTTAAAATACATATTTTCAAATGAATTTGAAGAGTATCACCATTTATCCTTGAAAATGGAAAATGAATGTCTCGTAAATGGTATAAACTATAAACGTTTAGATATTTACATAATCAACATAATTATTAAGTACATTTTAATGGTGAATGCATTGATCTTTGGCATTTTGTAATGTCTTTTTCTTCCAAGTAAGCAAATCAACACTCAAACAGACAGACAGACTCTGAGAATATACTATTGAAACACCTTCTAAATCAGCCTTACCTTTGCCAATAGCTTTGAAACCCTAACATTCAAAAATCTCGGTTTGTCTGGCCTTTCTTTTTAAATAAAACCGGTGTTTGTCGATCACTATACATAGCAACGCCAACATTGCATTAAATTAACCTCTGTGTATTGCTTTTTTAAGCAGATGTAGTTTTTAAAAATGTTTTCAGCAGGGCAGCAACAAGTACATAATTTGCATTCTCTCGTGCTTACTTTCTGTACAAATTTGATGGATTGGACATATAGATAAGTATATACTTCTTACCTGTAAGTACGTCAATGGTGAAGAGCCTTGATGTTAACACAGAAATTCGTCCCATTTATAGGCGAGAGGTTATTCTAGTTGACAGTCAGATGACTGGCATAATCCTAGCCGGGGGTAGGTGGGAAGACATCCGAACAAACAGTAGAATGGTCGACCTATATTGAAGAGAAAGGCCAGTCCAGGCCTTCTCCCTTTGTAAACAACACTAGATACTTGTGCACGAGGTGCTTTGGTGCTGACGTACTGGCAGCGAACAAAAAAAAAAAAAAAAGAGAGAGAGAGAAGACATTACTCGCCTCTTTTCTCTTTCTCTCTCTTCTTTCTTGCTTGGTTTTGTGTACAAACGCATAGGTACGTACATACGAACGAAAGAAAACAGACTGACGTGTTTCTCGGATTTGTGCAATCAGTGGACCCCCAAAATGGTTTGATAAGAGTCTTAAATATATTATATTTTTAGTAATTTATTCTGTTTATATTCGTACTGGTGACCTATACGACAATCCTTAGTTTTAGTGCAGTTTCTGATAATCTGTGCAGTTTATTATTAATAAATTGTAAAGCCAGCTCAGCCGCTTGATTATAAAGCGTCACAGTGTTTTCCATAGTTCTCTCACACTCGTGTACTACAAACACTTTGTGTAACTGCTGAGTAGATAGAATACACGATGGACAAAACTTTCATTTAGCATCAATACCAAACCATTAATATGGCCACGAAAGAAAAGTATTTCCGAAATTATAAAGAACCCAAACAACAAACTAGACAGACTCGATCGCCTATTTCTTTGAAGACAAGCATAATACAATATTACCAACAGTAAAAATAAGCAAAGGGGAGGCAAAAGATAGAAAGAGTATAGTGAAAACACACTTGACATTTTGACCTGTATGTTGTTGACAAACAGTGTGATGTTAGATCGTAATTAGAGCCGAGTGGCGACCACAGCACTTAGTGGCACTCCCACTTTGTAAACACCTCTAGACGCTGGTGCCTCCTGGGTACTGGGAACGAAAGAAAAAAGTGAGGAAAGACACAGACAAAGATATATACATATAAACACAACACACACACACACAGAGTTCTAAAAAGGGTTCTAAATATTGCTACCAATCTGCTTATGGAAGTTCTTATTTTACGTTGGATTTTTGGAGTTTCTTCTTTTCCATTCTACATTTTTGCATCATGGAGGATCTCCCTTTGGATTAGTATTGTCTTTATTGTTTTATGATATGCGTACCATGGGTGTTCCTATACTTCTGGTAACAGTTTTTATTCAAGAAATGTTCCTCTATTTCACAGTTTTGAACCTCAGACAGCTGTGGCTACGTGGTGACTGTGTGTGTTCATGAACATTGTGATCGTGCTAACATGCTTTATTATATTGTCACTCTGTATTTCTAATATTGCGTGGGACTTTGTATATCATTATATATACAACGCTTTATTCCTCGCTGTTGTAAGAAAAGGACGATTTATGATAATGACTGATATTATCAGTGTTGGAATTTGGATGAAGGCGTCGTTATGAATCATGGAAAGGATGAGATTATTTCCCCTTCACGTTGATTATACAGATATGTTTCTGGAATTTAACAAAGATTTTCGGAATATGTAAGACAATACTACATCTCTGAAAAATATGGTAATAAAATATTAATGAAAATTGCTAACTGGGTAATGCAGAGACTCGCGTTATGTAAGATTGGGATGTAAATGATTGCGTGTCCATCAGTCTATGTTTACCATAAATAGCTTTTATTACTTTATTACGGAGACCCTAACAAACACAATTTGACACTCATCATGACACAAAACACTAAGTACACAATGGTTAGAGCTTTTTCTGGTGATATGGTCAGCCTATCAACTCGGACAAAGTCGGCACGTGGTATGTCGAGTGGTTTGTCTGGTCAAACGCTGGGTCCAGGAGAGTTGGAAGTAGGTCGAGCCACAGCGAGGTCTCGCGTGGGCGGAAATGATGCTGTATTGATGAGGAGTTGGCTTTAATAGACAGATAACTCTCGTCGATGAGGTTGAAATCCGTCCACCCATCTTGTAAAGATGATGTGTGTAAGATCTGGGGATTTCTGTCATTGAAACAAAACTACAGATACAGTCATGTTATTTGCACAATAGCTGTATTCATAGACAACATACAAACATTAGAAGGAAGTTTGTAAAAAATGTTAATCACATATTATTCCCTAAAACGTTTCCTTATATATTGTTTACAAGAAATACTATTTTACAATACATGACATCTTTTGCTAGAAAAATCTCGGCTCATTTACAGTTGATAGCGTTCACATATAGATACTGGTGGTATGGTTAAAATGGAAATGAAATGCTTTACTGCTCCTCTCCAGATACAGACAATATCTGCAGTGGTGCTGCATCATTAAATGCTTAGTAAAAAAAATGAGAACTGACACCTGTAAGTAGTCCAAAGTAATATTCTAGACAGAGAGTGACATCTTACCCTGATTTCACAAAATCCAGGATCACCGACATGAAGACTTCACGAAGGCGTTCATCATCAGCAGTCCACAGACTGGCGTTGACTAAAAACCAATCAATGTCAAACTCATACATCATCTCATAGCTGTGTGGTGTACCCAGGTATCCATCTAAGACATATGTGGGGTAGTGCTCAAAAAGGAACACCAAGTTTCTTCGCGCTGAACTTTGACCCCTGGCCACAGCGCGTGCGAATTCTATGAGTGGCACGTAGATACCAGCATCTCCTGCAGTGTCCAGAACTTGTTTCTTGTCCAGCAGCGCAATGTCTGTGACCACACAGATGTTTGTAAGCTAAAGAACTCTAGTACTGCTACAAAGGGGCATTTCTGAGATAAAGATTGATGCCCCAATCTAACTGAAACGCTCCATAACATCTAACAATATTAGACTATGTTACACAACCTTGCTACGCTGCCGAGTGTTTTGAAAAACAAATCGTCAGTTTGATAATAGGTTTATTCGCATTACTTGCTTTGGCAATTTTTTCATTATTGTTGTGGGGAAAACAGGTAAGTGAGACATACAGTCCATAAAATTTATTTTTACGTTCTTTTTATTGTCAATTGAAGAAAAAGCAAGTACATTTTTATACTAATCATAATATAAAACCGACGGCTACAACTTTTATTCAAAATTCAATAGTTACATCATCACATGAAGACGAAACAGTGGAAGAAAAGCTAACATACACGGTTTGAGGAAAAGTCCATTTATAACTACATACCTGAATATCTCGGGTAAGTATAGAAAAACCTGACCACTTCTTCCACAACTGCTGAGGTATTTCCAAACTTCTGTTCTATCAGAATGGGCACGAGGTCAAGGTCATAGAATTCTGGTTTCAGGATCACTGAGTCGTTGGACTGTATCACAGAAACAGTAACAACAATACTTTTCTCCACATAGGTCTTGTTAAATGCTTAGCAGAGAAAAAACATTTTTAAAACTCCATTCTTTAAATAAGTATATTGGCGTTTCAGTATAAGATAAGATCCCAGTGAAAGTAAGTAATCTCTGTTAACGAGTCAAGGCCATTTAGTGACCTTACACAAAAGCATCAGAAAGTGTGACAGAAAGGTCAGCTCAGGTAAGCTTCTACACTGGTGTATCATTAATCAGCATTGGAGTTACCAGTACACTTGCACTGAAATAAAATAAAAAATCCTTCGGAATATTGCAGTCAACGAAGCAGGTATGGTTGGTTTGAAGGGAGATGAAAGAAGTTCCCAGAAAGTCCAACTATGGTGTGTCTTGTATGTAGAGATGGAAAAGGTTAGACATACTTTGTACATCACACTGTAAGATGATGATGATGATGTAGTTTTATAACGCGCTAGTATCCGCATCACAAAGATGCGCTCAATGCGCAGTGATGGTAAATGGTAAATGGAGTGCAATGGTAAACGGATTTCTGAGGTCAACATCGTCCATTTAATTCAAAATTAATTCCTGCATCATAGTTTAAGGATCGTCACACTAGAAACAGACTTAATAATCACAATCCGAGTTACCGTTAACTGCAGAGCCAGATTAGGGAGGGTACCTCCCTCGTTGTTGGTGAAACCACTGAGGTAGTCTCTGTCATAGAACCCGATCTACACGAGAGGGCAGTGAATATGTCAAGAGTAAGTAGTAAGAAACGGATAAACTGAGAATTTAACTAACTAAATAAATAAATTTAGTTAGTATGCTTTTCGGAACAATATGTGATCGAGTAATGGACATGTTCATAGTTTGAAAACTGTACTGCAAAAGTTTTTTTTTCTTGAAATTCAAAATTTTTAAGCCTTAGTTCTTTCATTAAAGTAGGACAAATATTTTAAAATTCACTACAGTAGTAAAGTAGAATAAATGAATAAATAAATGAATAAATCTTTGGGCAATTGCAATAAAAATATTTTTATCGAATACATATTGTTCAATAAGTTAGCAGCACTAACATCATCTAGTTAGACTGTTAGATGTATTGAAACTACCTGAAAGAAAGATGGGGAAGCAATATTAAAAATAACTATCATGAGACAATTAAAAAAGAATACCTGTTGTAGATATTCATTGTCGTTCATCATGTCTGCAGGGATTTTCTTCACAAATTCACCATCTACTGTTGGTACAAATACAAAGTCCACAAGTGCCCTGGCAAAGGTTGTCCGCTGGGATGAGGCTGAAAGAAGTTGTTGAGGGGACGCCCTCCTCACACAGGACAGAAAATCTGCGTTGATTGCTGCATCCCCGGTGCTTGTGGTGGAGCGTGGAGACGGACAGGTGAGGTTGAGTGCCAGCTTGTGTGCTTGGTCCAGCGGCTTTCTCTGGAACGCCCATGATGACGTGGCTGCGCCGCTCTGCAGGATGGCTCTGGCGAACAGCCCTCGTGACAAAGGCGTTAAGGTCTGGTACGCAACGCCGGCTGACCCCGCAGACTCGCCTCCGATGGTGATCTTGTCAGGGTCTCCGTTGAAAGCTTGGATGTTGTTCTTGACCCACTGGATGGCCAGGTGCTGGTCCCACAGGCCGTAGTTACCAGGTAGTGTCGGGTCGCCCGTGCTGAGGAAGCCGAGGGCACCAAGGCGGTAGTTCAAAGTCACGACGATGATGTTGCCCTCGGTCACAAGCCCTCCCATACTGTATATGTCAGAACTGCCCCATACGAAGGCTCCGCCATGAATGAAAACAAATACTGGAAGCAGATTCCTGTAAGAAACAATTCTCTGTCCTAAGCTGCAGGCCTCACTTTCTCAAGAAGATGAAATGTTGCTGAGTTATCTCAGTTTATCAGGGTGTGGTAGGATTGATGGAATGAGCGAGTAACTGAGTGAGTGGCCTATTTCGATGTGTGTGTTTAATCTGTGAAACAGCACATACAAACTCAACAACATGGCGAGGATACTGTCTTACATAATTTAGCTTTATCCTATGACAGAGTTTGTACACATTTAAAACATGTAGGACTATCTTTTTGCATAACATAGCTGCATAGTAAAAATGTAAAATGTTATCATTTCTTCAAGAAAAGGGCTGAAGTTAACCACGAGCATGAAAGAAAACACTACAAAACGAAGATTTTAAAAGGATTTACGGGCTTGCAATGTCTTACCGTTGTGAAGTACCAGATGACCTAAAGACATTGAGAAAGAGACAGTCCTCGCTCATTATCGACTGAGTGTACGTGAACAATATTGAAGCAGGCTGCCAACAAAAGTTTCCAAATTGTCCAGCATCAAAGTGTCCTTGGTCAAAAGGAAGATGAGGCTGGGGCTTAGAGAAGCGCAGGTCTCCCACAGGTGGTCTGGCGTACGGAATGCCTCGGAAAGCTTCGTATTGTCTCCCGTTCTTGGCAGTCAGCATCCTTCCGCTGATTGCTCCCAGCTGAGTCTGGACAACCGGAAGCGGAGATGTTGTCGATGTGTTCTGGGAACGTGTGAGCGTGATGCTGAGCACACTAACAACAAGGAGGTAAAGTAGCATCTTTAAAGAGTTTCTGTCTGGTTTGTGCTGTCAGTTTTTTTAGGTGAGACCCAGTCGGTTCATGTAATCCTTATGAAGGCTATTGTGTGCAAGTCGTTTCACCCGCTTAATTATGAGCCTGCGCAGACAGCCCCCTGTGCCTTACCAGTAGGCGGCGGAGTGATATACTTTAAAGAATCTTGAACTTTAGTGCTTTCTAGGACGCGAGTAGGAACACGTGACACAGCTCTGGCCTATAGTTAGCTCGAGGGGTAATGTTAGAGTAAAGATTAGGTGTGATTTTTTTTAGAAATCAAATAATTTCTTTGAGTGCACACAAACGATTTCGGACAGTGTAACCTTTAGCAAGAATACGTGTTTCATTTTTTTTTAAAAGTAAAATTCACAATTTGGCGTTACCTCGGTTTCTTATCAAATAGAGACAAGACTTATCTATTGCGTTGTTTATAAGGGACGATAGGGAAATTCAGAAACTTTAGTGACAGTATTCATATTATTGAGTGTAAAAATTTTTATTGTTTAATCATTTTACTTGCAACCTGACTTTTAGAAAGAGGCCAACGCCTAATTTATTGCCACGTGACAAAGGTGTACTTGCTGTAGTGACAACGCCTTTTTAGCTTTCTTCAAGTGTTCTCTCATCTACCGCAGCCTTTAGCAATGTGCTCTCTCTGCTTTGGTTGCAATAACAACTAAAGAATGATACCCATCTCAGCCTGATGGTTATTTTATACTAACCGTCACGAGCATCCTCTCGAAAGGCTTTCATCCTTTGGGAGTACAGTGGCAAAAAAGGTTTTTTAACAACAACCAAAGTACTTAAAATCAACAAAAAAAGGCTTTATTTCACTTTTACTTTATTTCTAGAGGACTGATTTTTTCTGGTATTTCACAAAGATTTTTGGAATATGTAAGACAATAGTTTATCCCTGAGAAATGTGATAATAAAATATTTATGAAAATTGCTAACTGGGTAATGCAGAGACCCACAGAATGTAAGATTGTGATTCAAAAGGTTGTGAGTCCATTAGTCCATCCTAAACCATAATTAGTTTTTATTACTTCATTACTGAGACCCTTACAAACGATATTTAACACTCATCATGACACAAAACACAGAGTACACAATGGTTAGAGCTTTTTCTGGTGATATGGTCAGCCTATCAACTCGGACAAAGTCGGCACGTGGGATGTCGAGTGGTTTGTCTGGTCAAACGCTGGGTCCAGGAGAGTTGGAAGTAGGTCGAGCCACAGCGCGGTCTCGCGTGGGCGGAAATGATGCTGTATTGATGAGGAGTTGGCTTTGATGGACAGATAAGTCTCGTCGATTTGGTTGAAATCCGTCCACCCATCTTGTAAAGATGATGGAAGTAAGATCTGGGGATTTCTGTCATTGAAACAAAACTATAGATACAGTCATATTATTTGCGCAATAGCTGTATTCATAGACAACATACAAACTTTAGAAGGAAGTTTGTAAAAAATGCTAATCACATATTATTCCCTAAAACGTTTCCTCATATATTGTTTACAAGAAATACTATTTTACAATACATGACATATATTTTGTTGGAAAAATCTCGGTTCCTTTACAGTTGATTGCCTTCACATAATACTGACTGGAGGTACGGTTAAAATGGAAATGAAATGCTTGACTGCTCCTCTCCAGATACAGACAATATCTGCAGTGGTGCTTTATCATTAAATGCTTAGTAAAAAAAATGAGAACTGACACCTGTAAGTAGTGCACAGAAATATTCTAGACAGAGAGTGACATCTTACCCTGATTTCACAAAATCCACGATCACCGACATGAAGACTTCACGAAGGCGTTCATCATCAGCAGTCCAGAGACTGGCGTTGACTAAAAACCAATCAATGTCAAACTCATACATCATCTCATAGCTGTGTGGTGTACCCAGGTATCCATCTGAGAAATATGTGGGGTAGTGCTCAAAAAGGTACACCAGGTTTCTTCGTGCTGAACTTCGACCCCTGGCAACAGCGCGTGCGAATTCTATGAGTGGCACGTAGAAACCAGCATCTCCTGCAGTGTCCAGAACTTGTTTCTTGTCCAGCAGCGCAATGTCTGTGGCCACAGAGAAGTGTGCAAGCTAAATGACTTTAGTACTGAGAAGAAGGTGCATTTCTAAGATAAAGATAGATGCACCAATCTAACTGAAACGCTCAAAACATTTAACAATGTTAGATTATGTTACACAACCTTGCTGCGCTGGCGATGATCCTCAAAGTGTTGTGAAATACAAATCGTCAGTTTGATAATATGTTTAATAGCACGAACGTGTTTAGGGGAATTTTTCATTATTGTTCTGGTCAAAAGAGGTGAGTGAGACATACAATACATAAAATTTATTTTTACGTTTTTACCTCTTTATTATCAAA
>SRHC01003147.1:0-27136 GCA_004794325.1 Pomacea maculata
GCTTGCCCGAGCGCGCTGATTGGTCGCCTTCGAATCGCCGTTTGTTCTGATCTGGACCTAGAGCCGGTGACGTCATGAACACGTCACTCATCTCGTTGTAGCCTTGGTACACGTAAGCTTGCTCTGTCATAGAAGTTAATTTATGACTCGAAGTGTTTACGTCATACTGGTAGTTGCTGACGTCATATCCCGAATGCCGTATCGTTGGCGTGTAGTTGCTATATGCCAACGCTTCGTTCCTGTGGCAACAAAACAAACAAGAAAGAGAAGTAAACAAATTATTGAGATACAGCACACGCGCGCGCGCACGCACACACAACAACAAATAAAACTTTTATGGGAATCCTTAACCACGATAAAATTTTACTTTCCAAGAAATATTGACAACATCAAAAACCATTAGCATTTTCAGGACATTCTTTAAATTCATTCTAACTACTCCCTCTCGTCAGAAAAAAATGTTTTAAAACTACTTGCCCTCGAAGCATTGCAGACGAATCTCCCAGCATGCTGTGCGGCCTTTGCGTAGGCTGCGACGTGTGCCACTCAGTGCCGGTCACCCTTCCGTTGTTGTGCATCATAAGGTGAGCGCCACCTTGGTCTTCCATGGATGCCCCAAGTGTCTGCTTTGTCAGGAAAATTTAGGAAATTGGTCAATGTAAAACTACTAGACTTAAATCGTAAATAAATAAATAAATAAATAGCCGCAATTATTTACTCTTTACTCTCTTCCTTCGTTTACAATGTTCGAGGCACGATGTAAAACACTAAATTTTGCACAATTTTTAAAAAATATCCGATGTGGTGGAGAAATGTTCTTGCCATCCACCATTCCCAAGAAAAGACAAAAGGATGCTTCTTTTATCCTCTAAATGACACTGATTGCTCCATATGCTGTTTACATCTTAGTGTCATGTTCTCTACCCGATTAGGTTTGGTTATGAGAGACAGACATAAGGAGAGACAGAAAAAGAGAAAAAAGAGAGGAAGAGTAAGAGACTAATGGACGGATGGATGGCTCGTCAGGAAGACAAGGCAACAGGAAAGTAGAGAGAGGAAGGTGAGAGGATTTACACTCACGTGTACAGGGCCGTTGATGGCGCCCTCTATGTTGGAGAAGGGGTGAGCATGTGAGCTGCTGTTCATGCCGGACGCCATGTTCTTGAACTGTGATGAGTAGTGGCTGGATGGTCCAGCAGCGTATACCGCCATGTTGTTTCTGTAAAAGGTCAAACCACTCACATTTTTAAAGAAGTTGTGGTGATAATTTGTGTACTATAGAAACGTTTTCCTGTCGTGATGATACAGAACTGGAAACAAAAACACACAGATGGAAGGAAAAAAACAGAGAAATGCGAAATAAAGAGACCAGCCTGCGTGCCAGTAAGACTGATTTATAAAGTATGATTAAAGAGCTCTCAACTGAGATGTTCCGGAAGTGTTGTATTACTTGCAGAATTGTATTTTAAAATTGATTAATCGAGATAAGTCGGTAAAGAACGAGACATTGGAAGGATGTGTGATGATGATGGTGACAACGACTAAGACGATGATATCTGGCAAAAGAATTCTCCAAACATGAGTGCATGAATGGAACCAGCATCAACTGTATAACAGAGTACTCACGGGTGCTGAGCCGCTGGCGGGGTCAAAGTTGAGGATCGGCGCAGACTGTCCCCGAGACCTCTTGGTGACGGCATCTGGTCTAGGGAGCTGGACTCGTCCGTGGTGTAGCCATCTTGCGGACTGTCGTAATCTGCACAGCACGTGAGAAGAGATAACGGGAAAAATAAAACTAAGAAAAACAACGATTAATAAATAATTTATTTCGATGCTATATTTTTTTCATTTAATACTTGTATAACATTATTATTTTATTATACAGACATGTAACAAAAATATCAACATTTAAATACTGCACAATGGCTCAAAGTTTATCGTGGAAAATAATTTAGTTTGATAAATACCAACTTCTTTCTGCTGATAATCACCAAGAACTGTAACATATCTTCTAAACAGATCGCAATTTTTTGTTTGTTTGTTTGTTTCCTTGTTTCCCAAAAGCCTTTCATAAAACCAGCGGATGTATTTCTTGATGCCTCACCCTGGAGGTCTGGCAGAATGCTGCGGTTGGAAGTGATGACCGATATTCTGTCCTGGCAGACTAGTCCCGGTGGACCACTCAGTGACGTCATTGGCTGTAGGTTTTCCTTCAGCGCCGAGGGGTCAGGCAGGATGAGGTCATCAGACGGGTCACCTGCGTTTTGTCAGAAACATGCTGATGATGATGTTTTACTAGAATACTTGAAATACAAACACAAAGATAAATCTGGACGCATGCTTTGTGAAATAAATTGTCATAAAAATATTAGATCATTGTTTGTTACTCGGTTACTCTTTGTGTCTTTTTATTTGTCTCTTATTCGTCATCAGTACTGTTGTTTTTACTTCCGTCGTTCATACGTTTGTTATTCTGTTCCTCGTATGTTGTCTATGTCCACGTGGACAAATAATCTTATGAACAAACATCAAACGAAGACCGACCAGGTAAATCTTCTCCTCTCACAATCCTCATGAACTCTAGTGCCCTTTCCTGGCTGTGGAGAGCCTCGATGCGGTACAAGACGTAGTCATCAAACATCAAGTGCAACAGGTGAAATGAGCCTGTTAGGAAAGAGGGCAACAACAGGTAACAAACCCAAACTACCTACATAAATGTTATACTTTATAAAGCAGTGGTCCGCGTGTCTTGTTGCAATATTTAGGTTTCTTACTAAGGTGGTGCGCCGAGTGCATGCAGTTATTGAAGAATGCACGCAGCTTAAAGAATGCAAAGGAAGATGATGGAGTAGTGTTCAATAAAGTAAGGTGCAAAGATGGCACAATGTTTTAGGGATGCAAGCGACTAAGATGAAGAACTCACCGAAGCTGGGGGCGCTGTGGAGTGTCATGTCGCGGATGACACGTGTGCCGAAGCACGACCACATTAACAGAAACTGCCGCGCGATACGACGAAGCGATCTGGGCCTACTGGAGCTTGGCTGAGAGTGATGTGAGGAAAAAAGAGGAACCAAAAATTGAAGAAATCAGTCAATCAATCAATCAATCAATCAATCAATCAATCAATCAATCAATCAATCAATCAATCAAAGCACAGAAACAATAATTCACCCGATTAATTTGATACAGATAATCCTACCATTCTTCCACTGCGTGTTGACCTTCCATTTTTTCCTTCTTTTCTCATCCCTCTATTCCCTTTTTTCTCTTTTCACTTCGTTCTTTCAATTTTGTCTGAGAGAAATGATTTTTTTAAAATCAAGCAGCCTCGCTGTCATTTTACAGCTACACCAACTTATGAAAATAAACGTTGTTAAAGCAAACATAGCAGGAGGAAGAAAAGTAGGGGACAAGGTGGGGAAGGGTGAAGGTAACAGAAATTTGAACCTACCTTGACCACACACCTGTCCACCATGATGTCCAGCCACTCTATGTACGATTCTATCGGTGCTTGCTCTTCGAGTAGCCGCTCAAATTCGCTGCACACTGATTAAAAAAAAAGAATTAATAGAATCGTGCGGGGGAGACGTCCCATACAGCAACACCCTTGATGCTAATGATATCTCATAGTTACAGCTATCGGGGTCACAGGTCGTAGGTCACAGCTACCGTGCAAACGGGTCAAGATGGTAGCGGGTTCACAACTGAAAACGCTGGTATCGTGGATGCACCGACGTTAAAAGGTGATGATGAAGATGAGGATGATGATATGTGTGTGAGAGTGAGAAAGAAAAAGAAAGAGATGAGGTCATCTAATCACGGGTAAAAAATAATATAATTTACAGCTGACGATGAGTGAGTGGTCGCGGTCGCTGTACTGGTCCATGGTGTACAGGGTCTGCTTGACAATGCTGTTGAGGTCCACGGTCAACCAGTCGTCCAGGAGCTGCGCAGTGACCTCTGAACTCTGCAGCACGCTGCGTGCAGCCTGACACAGGTGGTTCAACGATGTCTGACGCCGCAGCACCTGAGCAAACCTCCTGGCCACTGGGAACAAATGAAGGAGGATCATGAAAGTCTGCTCTTGCTCACTACACTCATTCGTACATCAGTCCGCCGGTCACTCATCGTTTTGTTCGTTTTTGCTTATTTGTTTGTTTGGTTTTTTGTCTTTTGTTTTTTGTTGTTTTTTGTTGTTTTGTTTTTTTGTTGTTGTTTTTTTTTTGGACTCACTGATTACGGGATATTAAACATTTGCCACTTACAATCAAACTTGATGTTCTGCAACCCTTGGGGAAGCGAACTCAGGGCCGTCTTCAGCCACTCGTCCAGCTGTTTGGCGAAGCGTCTGATGACCTGCGTTAAGCTGAAGAACGCACAGAGAAAGTAACTTCATACATAAAAATCACATAAAAATCAATGAAACTTTAACTAAGCTAATCGAAATTTCAGAAGACTAATAGAACTATATGAGTATAAAGGGAATCAATCCTAAAGTCCAGATCGAGATTCCCGGGGTGAGCGGCCAAACGGTGTGTCGTCATCGCAATCAGTCGTCAAGGGCACTGTGGATCGAAAGATCGTGGGTTCAGATCTCGGAAATACAAGTCTGTTTTTCCCTTTATCATTCAAGCATCTTTGGTAAAGGTTCCTCATTTCCTCACCTGTCAGGTAAGGCCTGTAGCACGGTGGGCATGAGGACGGCGGCGATGGCCCGGTACAGGATGGAGTCGCAGACGCCGACGAGCATGACGATGGTTGGCGAGTCGAGAATAGGGACGATGTGTGGAGGCATGCCCTGCCAGAAGTGAAGTAGGAAGTTCTGCACCTGCAGACAGGAGTTGAGTAAAATTAAAAGAGGACATCGAGGGAACATTTCCAGAATTGTGGATGAATGTTGAGAGACAAGTAGAGCCGAAAGAATACCACAACAAGCTAAATAAAGTATTTTTTGGTCGACCATGTCGATTGTACAAATTCGGTAAGATATTTGACAGGTGTGATGTGCTCAGATTCCAATGTCTTTGAGTTATTTTGAAAGAGAGAGAAAAAGACAGAGGCAGGTAGAGTAAGAGAGGTAAAAGATTGTGTTATTGCATTTTGTATCCCTTTGGTGAAACTTTAGTAGTAATTAATCAAAGAAATACAAAATAAAATCTTTTAAAAGTGAGACAGCTTGAGCACAGGTGTCTGTGTGTACAACTAACCTCGTCGAAGTTGGCTCGTATCACCGTGTCTAGGATCCTCTGACAATGAGTTCGGTACATCATCAAGAATGTTAACACCTGTGGAAATAAAGTTACTCATGAATAGAAAGAGTTACCAGCAGACATATTTTTCTCTTCCTACACTCTTTCTCTTTCTCCTCCTCCTCCTCCTCCTCCTCATCATCATCATCATTATCATCATCATCATCGTCGTTGTCGTCGTCGTCGTCGTCGTCACTCTTTCCTTTCCAAGTTTTATTGGCGGATTTAAAATCAGACCCAGCCGCATTCACCTCCCGCTCTCCGTATGCAGTTTCCCACACGTTGCCTTAGTACTACTTTGAATCAAAGAATGCGTAAATTCCAATTATATGCTATACTTACTAGAAATTGATATTTTTGAATAAACCTATCTTAGCTTGCATTGAAATATTTTTGCAATCACCATTGTACACACACGCGGACGCGCGCACGCACGTCGACATACAGAAACAACAAAATCTTCATACCTTGCCCTCTTCCACACCTGCTGGTATTTTGACATCTTTAATATTTGGAAACTCTGGCAGCAGCGTTCCCAGTTTGGACCTCGGAGAGTAGGCTACCATCTGTAAGTGTATGTCAGTACTTCAATGAACATTTAAATATTTAGATGCTATTAATAAATTAAAATAATTTAATAATAAATTATTTTTTAAAAAAGCAGATTACTTGTTTTTAAAAGTCATTGCTCGCTGTCTGAGATAAATTTTAGATTAATTTGTACCAATAAATTATTTACCCACCTGTTTAGTATTTTCCTTCTTTCCATCACCGACACTGAAAAGAAAATGTCTTTTTATTATTATTTCACACACTGGGTACCATACAAGAAGGGAGGTAACCCATATGTTCGATTGTGTACATTAGGTTGTTTCCCTTGATCTTCATCGCCTTAAATTTTTTTCTTCAACTAATTCATCTTTTTAAAGCTTTATGGTTTGCTAATGATCTACAGTTTTAAGTCAAATATAGAAACAGAACTAACTTACATTCCATAGTCTCTTCGGTGTGTTCAGAGACGATGTACAACCATATAAATATTTTGTAGCTCGCCCATAATTTTCGACATTTATTTCACGCGTTTCCCTTTCACTAACCTTTGTACACCTTTCGCAGAATAAATGATGTCGTAGTACGAAGATGTTTCCCGAACTCCAATACCATAGTAATGATATCTACAGGAAAGAGTGTTCAATCAGATTTGATGGAGACTTATAATTGCAAAAAAACAAAAACAAAAAACAACAACAACAACAAAAAAAAAACCATAGCAAAGCATCTACATGATATTTTCAAGATTGGGTAGCATGCTGCTTCATGATGAGGTAGTGATATCCATGTTTCCTATACGTTTTGCTGCATTGCTCTGTATGTGAGAGAGAGAGAGAAAGAAAGAGAGGGAGTGTTCAGCATGTTTACATTTGTATATGCTTGTATGAAATGCTCGCGGGCGTGTGCAATATATGTATGTGTAGTTTAAGTAGTACGTTTTCATTTGTATGGGTGTGTATGAAATGCACTTGGATGTGAGAATATAATTTTATGTGGGGCGTTTATGTATGGAAAGTTTAAAATGTATTTGTATACCTATATATGCATGTAAATTATATCATTTTTATTTGTGTGTGTGCGCGTTAGTTTTTCCTACAGACAACACGTTTGATATATAGGAAGGTAAATTAGAAAAAAAGGACCTGAAAAAAAATATGGAAACTCACTTGGATTGCCCCCGAGTGCCCAGTCTCCTGGTAGTAATCTGAGGAAACTGCTGACGGATTATCTGTAAATGTTCAAGCCACTTGATAAGATGTCATTGCAGTTTAAGGTCGATAACAAAATTTCTACAAACACCTACATTTTTATCGTCAACAAAAAAGTAATAAATATTTCGTGATGTAATATAAATATAAAACACCTCTTGAAACAAAGATACCTTAAATTTACGATTCTTTTAAGTAAAATTGGTTTCAGTAAAAATAAACTTTCATATTGCTATTACAAATATATTGTCAGGAAAACCTCAAAAAATATTGTTCTGTTCTCTAATTAATTTAGGAAAAAGTAATTTAGTGCTGTCTCACCTTGCCGAAGCTGGCAGCATTCACTGGCTGAGTGTCGTTAGCTTGACAAAAGTCCAGGTAATGATAATACAGAGTACTGCGGGGGATGCACACGCCCTCGGCAATCTCGTAGTTCTCCTCAAGCCTGAGATCAAACCAAGTAAGAGCAAGCGAATTAAGGTAAATACTTGAGATGAAACACCTGAGATCAGGAAATGACGAAGACAAATAAATTATTTAAAAAGCTCTTGTTACCATTTCAGCGTTAGTGGCGTTGAATGAGGCTTTGATCCCCCGCGGTTCCGATGTAGATTCTCAACTGGTGCAAGAAAAAAGGATAAAACACATTAAAATATATTACAAATAGTAAGAAAGAAAATTGTTCTTATCAGTGAAAAAAAGCCAAAGGCCATGAGTCATATTTCTTTAAGTCCGCTATAGGAAAAGATAGAGATACTTGGTTTAAAGTGCTTCGAATATTTGTTTCTGCACATCTTTACATAAAATGTCCTTCTCCCTCCCCTGACATTTATTCAATGTGTTATGTGAGGAATTTGTTTGCATTACAGAAATGCAACTCCTTATACATTCCAAGAAAAAAGTATAAAAATCATTTTATTCCGAACGTAGCGTTGTTCATTTTTTTGTGACTTTCAAAAGCCTTCAGAACTATTTTAACTCACAGAAAGTTTTAATACACGGGTTCTGTAATTATACAATCAAAACACTGTTCTC
Organism: Pomacea maculata; assembly: GCA_004794325.1. NCBI lineage: Eukaryota > Metazoa > Mollusca > Gastropoda > Architaenioglossa > Ampullariidae > Pomacea > Pomacea maculata. Next base: position 8,045 of record SRHC01003147.1, read on the forward strand.
TACCTTTATCGTCTGTTTCATCACCACTTCCACTGCACGGAATGGTTGACCGGTCCTGCTCTGTGACGTCAGCCATTGCTGGCCGGCTGGACTCCAAGCATTGGTCAAGCCAGTCTGGAACAAGTTTCATGAGTATGGGCATCATCATCATCATCATCATCATCATCATCATCATCATCATCTGTTAAAGAGGGGCTGGGGGGTACAGGTGTATGGTTTGCTTGTGTTGGTCTCTTGCTACAGTTTTAGTTGTGATGATGTACTTAAATGGTTTTATTTGAAATCTTAACAAAAAACTTTTTTTCCTGTTTGATCATCTAGCAGGCATTTAAGATTTATTCAATGAAGACAATACATTCGTCTTACATATTGCCACATATCACAAGTCACATACTGCTTTGTCTTCTTTCTCTCTTTCTGTAAAACACACACACCCACACCTGTGCTTTGCAACAAATAACACACACATCTATTCACACTTGACTATGAGCACCAAAAAAAAAACAGAAAAAAGAAGAAGAAATGTTGAAACAAAGAACAGATGAACAACAAATAAAACGAACAAACAAACTACAAAAAAGAAACAAAAGACAAAGAAAAGAAATAAAAAATAAGAATAAAATGATAAAACTAAATAAATAGTAATGACAATAAGTAGAAAAAAGGAAAAGTTCTCATTAAAATTAAAAAAATATATAAAGGAAGAAGAAATAGCAAACGTTTTTTAACTCAAAAAGTAATGAAGAATATTTAAAACCTGAAAAAAGAAAGGAAGACGGCATGTAACAAACAAGAGAAACAAAGCCCTATACCACTGTACATGAGCAAATATAAGACTGTACATACAGACAAAGTGTAGTTAATATGAACAAGGAAAGGTTTTATCATGTAGGGACAGTGCAGCAAGAGGTTAGAGGGTTCATGACTTGAGTAATGTTCTTGTTTACATGAAAGCCTCGTTTCTGCGCACTGCTACACTAATAAACAAGACGGATGTTTGTCCTTTGTCTTCTGATGTCGTAGATGTCGTACTGACAAAAAAACAAACAAACAAGCAAACAAGCAAACACAAAACCCAAACAAACAAACAAAAAACAACAACAACCAAACAAAGACAACATGAATGGATAAAGTAAAAGTAGATTTCGCAGATATATTTTTTTATACTTATGTGTGTGCATGTGTGCACGGGCGCGCGCCGCGTTAGTCTTTATGTCTGCGTGCCTGACACTTTGTATATGTGTGTGTGAAAGAGAGAGAAGGAAAAAATGAGAGGAAGTGACTGAGACGGCATACAGGCAGGAGAAAGCCTGTGTCTGTATGCAAGCACTATCTTTATGGTGTGTGTGCACGTGTGTAAGACAGATAGAGAAGGAGAAAGAAAGTTTTCTTTCCTTCTGCGCTTTTGCATATTTGTGTATATGGTATAAATGTATATATGTGCATGTGTGTGTGTGTGGCGTCTACCCGATCGCCATACTGCACAATGTGTGGGCCCTGTAACGGCCACACACCTACACCTTTACTGCACATAACCCAGCAAGTACACTTCCTGACTACCTTCCTACTCCCAGCCCAACTCGACCTACAACGAATCAGACGATATCCCGATGCCCCACCCTCAACCCCCACAACCAACCGAACACAAAAAAATTCAATAAATAAAAAAACAACTCCACACAAAAGTACCACGTGACCACTTTCCCTGTCGACACCCTACTTGGACTGTCTGCATCCGGAGTGGCGGTCAGTGAGGTCACACCGAACCTTCTCTCACGCTGCGAGCTTTGGAGAGAAAGATCACAAGCAACGACTTTTACCGCTCGCGCCGTCACGCTTGGCTCGGCACACCTGGGAGACGCGCACCTGTGCTGGAATGCATGCCGGGATACCGCATGCCTGGCTCCCAGGTGACCGTTGTCAGGTAACGGCTATCTTTGCCTCACATTAAAAAAAAAAGGTTTTGAGCTCGAGGACAGCAGAGGTGTGCAGACCGACAAACAGACGACAGGTCTTATGAGTGAGCCGCTAGGAGAGATCTTTCTTGTCTGCGAAACAGTTTACTCTTGACACGGATTATAGGATCAGAGCGGAAATTTTGAGACTGTTTATGAACACCTTTAGAGTCATGCCAGGGAAAACCCTTATGGTGAAAGCATGAGCAATAAACTGGTTTTGCACATTTTTAACGGTCATTGATTGCTCTACTAAGCACTTCAAGGGAACATAACTAACAGAATGAGATAAACGCAGAGTTGTCTCGTTTTAAAGAGTTCAAGAAAGCATACATCTTTAATCATATCACCGATGCATAGGTGTAGTCCGAGAAAGCACTAATCAGCGATCACAGAGTTTATTTTGGAATATGTTGGTAACCAATAGTAACCTGATCGGAACGTTTACTCCCAAACCTTCCCAGAAAGCCGTTTAAGTTGAATACAGTAAAAATGCATTTAAAATTATGTTTAGATGAGAAATAAAATGTTGTAGAAAGCAGAATATGTCAAGGTTGCTGGTGAAAAATAAGATGGAAAAAAAAGAAAGTAAGTGAAGAATAAAACCCGAAGGATAGCAACAGCATCAGCAGTAGTTGTAGCAGCGACCAAAGCAACACTCAGCGCATAAACAACAACACTAACTATTTTTTCTTGGATGTACTGATCACCTCTAACAGACGGCTCAAACAAAGTTAAATAAATGTTGGACAAAAATAATACTCGAGCCTCATAAGGCCCAACAGAAAGTTATAAAAAATCCCATTTTCTGAACACAGTAACAATTTGTACTAGTGAGTTAATTTTTCTGTATAACTTTCCAAGAAATTCTTCCAAGAAAATTGTAATCCAAGATAAACACAAAAATAATCTGCTTTAAAGAGAAATGTTTTCTGAAAAAGGGGTCTGACCCAAAAATGTAATTATTCTCGATATTTATAGTTTCAAGAAATATATATATACACAGACAGTTAAGAAAATACTGTTCAGTAAGATTACCATGTTTACTATTTTGATGGAAAAATTAAGATTAGTGATCTCGTTCACAGATCCAGATTATATATTTACACTACATAGACATTGACAAATTCAATATATTACAATTATTTATTCACGTTTTTCTTGTTTTATTTATTCTTTCCTTTGCTGATACCAGTTGAGAACGGTGACCCTGGTCCACTAGTATTGACCATCGATGGCGGGGAGGCAAGAAGACAGACGCAATGGTTGACAGGTCAACTGTTAAACCTGTCCTGCGCAATGGTCAGAAGGTCCTGCATGAACCTATTAATCAGGATTGGAATTATTCGAGACTTGTACAGACTGTACTTGATAGTAAACCTGTTGGTGCTGCTTCATCAGATCTTGTCCATCGAAGACATTGACGATGATGCCATTGCTTTCTTGACTCTGATATCTGCCCTGGAGCTGCCATGTTTAGAAAGGGTGACTCTCTAAACCTGTACACTTCAATCCATAATCTGTTCAATCGTTTACCATGACTTTGATCTTGTCCCTTATTGTCTTCATTTAATTTCTTTTGCAAACTATCTGTCAATCTGTTGATGAGGTCATGTAGTTCCTTGCTGATGCCTGCCATCAGATCGATGTCCTCTGCAAAACACAGTTGACATATGACCTCTCGCCGATTGAAATGGAGGTTTAATGTTCCCGAAGATTTTCCCGCATGATCTTTTTTTTTAAAAAAAAAATGCTGAATAATGCTGGCGATAGGGTGCGCCCTTGACGGACACCCATTGTTGTTTGAAAGAAACTCATTGCACAACATTCCTATTGCTTACACGAGGGGCTCTTCGACTTTAAATGTTTATCACAGCCACAGTAACAGCCTCTCGTGCCAGATTCTATCATGAATTTTTTTTAAGTCGGTGAAGTCGTGGAAGAGATCCTGCTAATCCTAAGGATTCCTATCAGAATGGCACAGTTGACTATTTTGTTTAGGTGTGCTTCTGTCTGGCCTAAATCAAGTCTGGTCTTCTTCTGGCAGTTCTGCGGCAGTGCAGCTGATGGCATTGTCGCATTACTTTCTCATGATTTGCCTGGATGACTGATCAGACATATTGTTCTGTAGTTCTGACACTGCGTACTGTTTCCTTTCTTTGGAAAGGGGTATGAATAAGGATTGCGTCCATTTCTTTGGCCATTCTTTGCTTTGGTACAAAGCAGTCACGGTCCTTCCAGTCTCGTCCCCTTCATGGTTAAGGAGCTCAGCCGTGACTGCCTACAACTCTCTCAACCCTTCTCGTGAGATTGGTAGGTCTGCTTGTTTTGCAATGACTTTTTCTGACACATGGAAGCTGCTCAAAGATTATCGAGGGAAGACACAATGAAATCACCCAGGGACAGAGGTCATTAACAACTGGGCGAGAGAGGACAACATTATAGTGCATACTTTACATTAACAGGATTAGTCTAAAATTGTCAACCTCCACACAATAATTTATTCAGATGCTCAACACGCTGGTATCCGCATGCCAAGCATCCAGTTATACTGGTCATAAAACCTAAACAGCTTAGCTGGCCGCTAACAAAATTAACCTTTTAGCTAGCAGCTAGGCACTCTAGTGTCTGTCAAGTTCAATTTATACTTTTTTTTCTGCTCACAGTGTAGAGTAACTTTTATCCCAATCTTTTTTCAAATTGTCAAAGTTCACAATGCCACCTAAGTGGCGAATATTTTGTTCAGGAAATGTGTGTCACGTGTGCTGCTGCTGATGATAATAAAATTCTTACATATACATTCCTGCTCATACAAGTAAGAAACCGAATCTATTATTTAACAAATACCTTGGACACAGTGGATAGAATACCTTGGATACTGTGGATGGAATACCTTGAATACAGTGGATAGAATACCTCATCTCAAAACACTATCAGTATAAATACAGTAGCCGACAGACGGGATAATAAGTAACATTACTATGATTATTAGCAGGATGGTGATATTTCAAGGCATATGAATGACACACTGTGTATGTCATATATAAGTATTTTTATGACCATTGAAATACCTATATGTATTATTATGTAAACAACATGTAAATATTAACTGTATTCGCATTCACAGACTGATTTGGAAAAGTATAAACTTGTGTGGAAGTCATACATTAATATAATGATTAATGTACTTGAATATTACTGAATAGTGTAGGTTTGTAAACAGTGTAGTCGAGATGCCAATGGAGGTCTGATATAAGTATTTGTGCCTACAGGGTGGGTGGCATGTATAGCTGTTAATAGAGTACGATACACATAGTAATGTGTGAATAATGATGGTCATATCAACATTTGTGGTTTTATACATGAGTATTTTAGGTCACGAATAAAAACCAGTTTGAACAAATAATACTTCTGTTAAATATATGCATCGAGTTGATTTATTGGATAGGTCAAACAAAAAACTCTTATATGAACACACACACATTGTTGTGCTTCAAGTTAGAATCACTATTTACTAGAGTGATTATTGTGGCAAACTATTTTGTGGGGGAGAACTGAGAAAAAAACAGAAATGCTCGGACAAAAAATAGTTCTTACAAATGTAATTGATTTGATCTTGTCACTAAAAACAGAGAGGTGGGACAAGTATAGGGTTACAACCTGTGTTACACAGTCAGTACATTAAGACCTGTGCTATAGGGGTAGAAAATGTTGTACACTGAGTGCCACAGGAAAATAAATCAAACAAAGAAACAAAATAAGGAGCAGAAATTTTAAAATATTAAGTAATGAGAAAGAAATGTTAGCTCTACAAAAAAGAAGAAAAATATCTTAATTACTTTATATGAAGCATCTATCCACACAGAAACAGAAAAGAACAGATACATGTTCAGAATCATGATGCTGTCGAATAACAAAATATAAAATACCGTCTTCCAAAAAGAAATGTGTAATCTTTCCTGATAGTTGTTCTCATCAATTCTTCTTCGTCGTCATCGTCATCATCATCATCATCATCACGGAATTTTTTTTTAAAGAGTTACTTTACATATTTTAGTTATTTTCTATTATCGACATTTCATCCAGGAGAAAATTCTAGAAGAGTTTTCGCTTCTGGAAGCGATTGGAAAGCAATACTAACTGATGTGTACACCTGTATCAATCTTCAGGTAGGAGGAGAGGAAAGAACTTACCCGTCGAATCGACAGATTCCGAAAAGGCATCCATCATCTTTGGGGTACTGTTTCTTTTTTTTTTCTCTCTCTCTCTCTCTCCCCTTCTCTCAGACACAGTTTCTGTGCAGCAGTTTTTGACAGAATTTGCACAGTGCAATAATATGTCCGGATAATTCTTTGTCCTCCTTTGCCTCCAGTGGTGGTTGTTTGTTATTTGTGTCTTGGCATCACCGTGTAACTGTGACCAACAATAAGTCACAGACTGACTGCAGCAATCGCTGATTTATGATGCACAGCTAACAGCACACATAACAAAGACGATATTACACCATTAAAAATAGGAAGATGAGTGAATTACAAATAATCATGGCGAAGAACATTTTTCTCTAGCGCCACGAACTGTTTGAGTTTTCCCTGACATGTATGATTGGAGGTTTTCTGGTCTGCCCACTAGCAGCCAGAGGTTCACGAAGAAAGAATCCTGAGGAGAGGGAGGAAAAGCACAGGGCCCCCCTGGGGCTGAATGACGACCCGCGACGATCGCATCCCGTTGAGCGAGCGTTGTAAACTGCGTCTTCAATGTCCACACCTTGGCAGCAGTCGCTGCAACCTCTACCGCTGTCGTCGCGGGTCTTGGTGTAGTTATCCAAGATCTCACTGTCTGGTGTCTCTTTTCACTTGCTCTTCTCGAATTTCTGGATTGAGAACCAAGAAGGTCGAGGGTTTTAATTCCAGCACGCGCGATCTTCCATGGCAGGCTCCACTCTCAGGATATCGCATGTTCAGTTCACAGTTTGTGAGAGAGAGAGTGAGTGAGAGATTTTTTTTTTTTTGGTGGAGGCAAAGCATGTTTCTAATAAGGAAGAGCTGCGATGATTAGATGCCGGTGGGCGTGTCTTCGAGTAGGAGGGGGGTTTGTCTCAAGTTTTAGGCAGCTCCACCCACTTTCTAATCGATGAAGGCAGCGAATGGAAAAAAGAAGGTATGAAGTGGCAGGGTGCCAATCCCATGCCATGATAGGGCCACGGTAATGCCAAGAGTGGTAGAGCGCGTGACAAGAGAAAAAAAATAAACGAATAATAAAATAAATAATTTTAATTCAATCTAAACACAATTAAAGAAAACTTAGTAATGTTTTCACAGATCACAAACGAGGTCCGATTGGCCTAACAAGTGGATGACACAAAACTTGACAAATATAAAGTGTTATATTGTATCTTGGTATCGTTAGGATCTAGATATATAAATATGTAAATACGTAAACTCCTTTTCTAGACAATTGCTGTTATAAAGAACCTTTTATCGATGTTTTTATAACACAACAGTACTTTACATTCTTTGTCCTCACGGTCCGAAAAAAATGAACAACTAAGAACATCGAACAGCCATAGCGCTGATAAAATGAAACTTCAAATTAAGTAAATAAATAAATCAGATTAAATACTGAAGGAACATTTTATGTTATCAAGGAAACGGATAGTATCACTTGAGAAGTGGTCGTGGACATACAAACTTGATTCGAACGAAAAATCAAGAATTTTTTGGGGTGAGCGTTGTCATAACGACCATTTATGCATTTTTTGACTGACATGATACCCGAGACATTTGACATCTTCATAGTTGACCCCGAAATTGCACTAGAAAATTTGTCACCTCTAATTATCGTGCACAATGTTCATCGACTAATGAAATAAGTCATTGGACTTCACGGTCCTGAAACTGCATTTAGTCATCATCCAGAAAAGCGATGGATGCAGGAGACTGTGTCACGATGCAACAATGTCGGGAAAACAGCTGATGGAAGGATGGGGACAGCCTTGTGCAGCGCAATGGTGCAAATATTTTAATGAAGGAGGATAGGATGGTCTGATGGGCGGGAGGGAGTTTCCGGTGGGTAAAGGGAGGGGAGAGAACACAATGTCGTGCGTAGACCACACGGCGTGAGACTCGTCTCCATGGTACAGGTAGTCATGGTTACTTATGTGACTGCACACACCGACATGCATGAATGCATGCATGTATTAGGAGAGAGCTAGAAACAAGAAAGAACAATAAAAGAAATGCAGAAAAGTTCTAAAAAAAAAGAACGAACAAAAACGAAATGCTGACAGTTAGCAAAACGTTTTAAACTGGAGAAAAAAATTAATACAGAAACAATGAAAAAAGAGAAAAATACCAAGAAAAGCAACATTAAAAATAAAATAGAAAAAAAGAAAAAAAAATAACATAAAATTATAGAAAAAGAAATTACAGAAAGAGAAAGAAAGAATTAAAAAAATTAATTGGGGGAAATTAAAAGTTACAACATTATTTTAAAAATAAAGATTAAAAATGAAAAATCAAAAGAGTGTCAGAAAGAAGAAAAGAAAAGGACAAGAATAAAAAATAAGAAACAAATAAACGAAAATGATAGTAAATGCATATTATTAAATGACCTATGACTAAGCATGTGTGAGTGGGTTGATATAGGAAGTTACAAGTCCTCGTCTTCTGTTGATCCACAGTAACAGACAGATCGCTATGTACCTCTGATTCATAGCTATACTCCAAGGGATCAAGAAAACTTTGAAATGTGACTAATTAATAACTTAATACACAAAGTTCAATCAGTGTTGTCGATTAACCTCATTTCCCTATGATATGCACACATAAATCTTCTCTTCCTGTGTTCTTTCACTCCTATTTACATAAACAATTGCAATGCAAATTTAATCAACAATCTAACTGACTGTACACAAGAATTAGAAGTTGTGAGGACAACATTGCAAACTAGAAATTAAAAGCATGGTACTACGAATCTCTGAGCTATGCTATCACAGTTCCCTTCCGTCATAAATTTCTTTCCTGCATGTTAAAATGGAGAATGAGATGATGAAGGCATAAATAACTCGTCCCTTTCTCGTCTTTTTCTGTTCTTTGCTACATGAAGTGAATAAAGACATCAGAGCACACGTTCCATTGGTCAAACATGCTCATGCATTTATACAACCGGGTGGCTACACGCACTCAGTTTGTGTACTTCAAGCGAAATATTCAGAATTAAATTTATTTACCTTTTCTTTGATTCCTTGGATCCTGTGTCCATAAACGAGAAAATCCTCATTAGAAGTGGTAAACAATGTTTAAACCTCCGATGTTTCACAGAAAATATCCAGAAAGGTAGATGTGTTTTTCTGCTGTATCCGAAGGGTTGTCACCATCATCCACTGACACCACTGGCACAGTTGATCTCACAGTTGTTCAGATTGTTCACATATGACATCACCAGATGATGTCTTAGCACAAAAAAATCCTGTACTGGTAGCAAATGTGACAGATGAATGCATTCATCCGAATGTAGAAGCTGCATCACTCTTTTGCGCCATTGAAGAGAAAGAGAGAAAAAAGCATACCTGAATAATGTTTGATGAATATCCTCTCAAAACGAAAACAAACCTTGCATGGTTGTCCCTCCTAGTCCCGAGCTTCCTGTTTGATCAACACCAATCACTAATTTTTCTGTCTCTAACTTTTCACTGGAAAGATTTCACACTTGCCATGACTTGTAGCCAAACTTCCGTCCATCAGCACTGACGATACTGTCAGCTGTATGTACCCACGACCATAACACACTCCGTCCTCAGCTTTTGTTAGAGACTGTAAGAGAGGGAGAGAGAGGGAAAAACAGCTTAACGGCTTGACAGAATAATTTTGGTTCCGCCTCGGTGAACGCGGACTTGCCATGACGGGCTGTCAATAAAAGGCCACAGTGTCCCTTTCCAGCAAGGTGAAGCTCGTGGTTCTGTTCTATTGAAAAGGCGAGAGCTGACATATGACCTATCCCCCTTCCCCTAAAAAAAAAAGAAAAATGTTGAGTAAACTGGAGGGTGGGATATGGATTTTGGAATGGAAGATATAGGGTGCAGGTTTCAAGGGTAGGTAACTGCGCTACTCATTGAGATGAAATCTGCTGTACCTGTCCGACGTGCAGGATCACATTTTTCGCGGCTGCAGGTGATTTGGACGGGTGGGTGGATGAGGGTAGGCCGCGTGGCGTTGGCCACCCTGCTGAGCCCATTGAACCCGTCACGGCGCGGGCGACCGTCACACCAGGGCCTTGTCACTCGTGCAAACGATATCCTCCCCCACAGTCCCCCTACCCCAGCCGTTATCACCTACCCTTCCACCACCCCTCCCCCACACACCTGTTACTCTCCTTCTCGTCCTTTTCAGCATCAACTATCAGTAGGCCTCGTGTTGATTCTAGGAAAACACCAGCCGTGGACGGAAGTAATTTTGAAGAAGAATAAGAAGAAAGGAAATTTATTCAGTGAATATCCTTATTTAATCAGAAATATCAAAGTATAAATAAGCCTTGAATGTTTCCTTCTGCCCATAACAGAGATAGAAATTTTGATTGATTAATTAATTGATTAATTGAAACTGATCATCTTCATATACTACTAATGAAGAGTGACAATCTGAGTTGAGAACATTGACGGTGCCACGTTTCCAAACATGTTTACGAAAAACAGAATAAAAAAAACTCAAGAAGGAGATGTCGTTTGGACCCAGTCATTTCAAAACTAACTTTCCCTAACTAAATACAACACTGATCATAATCATGAGAACATCATTGCTACCAAGATCTGATTATTCTACTTGAACTTGGGCGTTACTTGCGGAGTGGGTGGGTGAGGACAGAGAGGGTACCAAGGGAGTCATCATTAAAGCTTATTCTGGTCCAAAACTGGACACTGATTGTCCTCACAAGGCAGCAGGAAGGGAAGGAACACGTACTCTCTTCCCAGGAGGCCTTGCGAATGAAGTGGTCTTCGTTGTAATCAGGATGCTTAGAGGCAGCGTGGACTAAATAAAGACGTACCTGGAATTGGGAAATAAATTGGAGTTGAGGTAAGTGCAATGTGTTTAGTGATGTTTAGAGACTGGGGGAGGTTACTTCGTGGTTCTGAAACAAAGGTCAAGTTGAAGGATGGATGTACTAGCTGATGTCTTAAGACTTCTATTCCGCTCTCGCCATCCGGATATAAAGACAGTTGTTACATAAGTGCATAAGTTTTATTACAAATTTTGTAAAAACAAAATATACTACATACCTGCATCTTACTTTCTTTCAGCCATAAACAATATCGGTATAGATATGGTTATGTTTTAAACTTTGAACTGCAAACCACTGTGAGCAATGGGGTGTCTGATTCTTGGACAAGCAGAGAGATGGCGCATCACGTGACAGTATTAACTGCCATGTGGCCAGTTCTCGCACCTGCTATTCAATCTGTATTACAGGGAGATCAGGTGATGGTCCTTAGCCTGTACGATCTGCTCAGGTATGAAAATGTATTCACGTCTAACCACAGGTACAGGAACGAAGCTTTCAACGAAGGCGAGTGACTTGCAAGTTTCTAACCATAAGAAACATTACATTTAAACGTCATTTAAATTAAATTTAATTAGATGACCATATATTCTCTTATGGTTTGGGATTCCTTATTCACCAATATTAATAATAGTTAATTTTAAAATCCCATCTGTATCACTGATAGAGTAATTACAGTTTTTGATGTCTTCCTGACATCCCCCGTTTCAGAAATATTCCCAAACTTGAAAAGTCCTGAAACTTAAATGTTTCAGAAGTCGAGCATTACTGTATTTTTAATTATCTCAGATTTATGTCAATCATCTGCATCAAGTATTTATTATGTTGACAATATCGTCAGTCTTTTTCCTCCACCCCACCTCACCCTTCCCTTCTACAAACGGGATTATGTGTCCGGAACGCTCAGGAGCGATGACTGAGTGACACCCCGAACAAATGACGAGCCGCTTAATACCCCGAATGTATTCAAAATGGCCACACCCGGGAGAATGGAAGCGGGTGGAAGAAGGCGCGGGAGCGTTGGCTGGAGTCAAAAGGCAGAGTAGCCTTATAATCACGGAGCTTTGAGTCTCTTCGTGTGTCAGCTGAAGTTATTGTAGAGCGTGTGAGCGGAGCGATCTCAAAAGGCTGTCAGAAGCGGGTCACATCAAGTGTTTTCAAGGAGTGAGTGAGTGAGTGAGTGAGTGAGTGAGTGAGTGAGTGAGTGAGTGAGTGAGTGAGTGAGTGAGTGAGTGAGTGAGTGAGTGAGTGAGTGAGTGAGTGAGTGAGTGAGTGAACATGATTATTTTAGAAATATAAAGTACATGTATGGTGTATTACACCTGTTAAAAACATTAAATGTTGCACTGTGTGAGTGATCTTGTGTGTGTGGTGGAGGGCTATTTTTTCATCCATACATCCACATGTGTGGTTAGTGTGCAAATATGTGCTAGAAACATAATGTGTATGAAAGTTAGCTTCCACTTTGATTGTTCGCGTTCGCGCTCATTTATACCCGTGCTTTGATTAAGCATCATGTGTACGTGGGTATGAGTAGTGTTTTCATCAGATGGAACAAGATCGAGTGAGAGACAAATCGACAAATCATCAAATCGACTAATATTAGTTTACAAGAATAATAAATGAAGCAAAGTATTTTTTTTTTACATCTAGTCATCGAATGCAAATGAGAAACTATATTCTCAACATAACTAGAAATAATAGAATAATGTACAAGGATTTCAGAAAATTTTTGTAATGATATACTTTCTTCTTGTTTTATTCTGCCTTTTTCTAGTTATGTTGGGGACTTGTTTCATTTTTTAGGAGAAGAAGAGAGAGAGAGAGGGAGAGAGAGGGAGGGAGGGATACGAGAAATTTCGGCAATACAATCACATGCTTTTTTCCCTGTTCGTGCTATTCAGATCACACACACAAAGGCGCAAAAATGGCATGGGAGGTAACTATGCTGTTTCGGCACAATCAATGTTTTGGATTGTTTCCCCTCATGCACGCTAAAATATATATAATTTTCCACAAGTCTCAAAGGCTTCTTCATCCACATTTAGACCATTTAAACACATTTAGACACGTTCCTTTGTACTATTACACTGAATTTGTGCAGTTTTTGAATACCTTTTATTATGTTTTATTCTTTGGAGCATTCTTCTACCACGACTATCATTACATTTAAGTCTAATCAAAGTGGATCAGCGTAAATTTATCAAATCATTATTTATTAATTTATTTCTTTATTAAGTAGGACACTTACTCCTTTGTGGATTTGTGTAAAATAACAACACGTTGTAAATATCGACAAGAAATGTAAACGCAGGATCCTTAAAACTAAACAACTGAAGTAAAACAATCAAATTATTTTTCATATTATTACCTGCAGGTGTTAGAGAAAGTAAGAGAGAATGTGTGCGTGCGTGTGTGCGTGCGTGTGTGCGTGCGCCCTAATAAAAGAAACTCGAGGACGAGAATAATCCCTCCAGTTTCTCCTTTCCACAATCTCTCCATCATCGACGATCGTATTCTCAAAAGCAGGTCATCATCAGGTCTCCTCCCACACACGCTTTCCACACCCGACCCCACCCTCAGCTCCCACTCTCATTCTCCGTATCCCATCACGCTTTTTTATTTTTGTTGTTAATGACGAGTGTCATCACTTTTTAATGTCACCCTCTCACCCTTCAGGTCCCTCCCCATCATCCCCCCTTGCTTCCCAACCACATTTCTCCTTTGGCTGGCAATTGGCTACCTCCCGGCGGCGTCATTTCAGCTCGTTCACGGCTGAGAGGGCAAGAGGATAATATCGGAAGCGAGGGAGATTTCTCATCAAATTTGATTGAGAGCTTTTATCGCTGTAATAGGAACCTAATATTCCTGCAGTCGTGGCCCCACCAGTGACTGGCGCCATATTGTGCAAAGCTGCTCGAACGATGTATGCAATTACTCCGTGCGATTTGCGCCGTCGATCGGAGATATTGAATAGGGGCGAAGCCAGAAAAGGGCCAGCAGACGACAATCTTCTCCGGCAGACGATCGCCTTCGGAGTGTCAAAGGACACTTCCGCTCAGTGGTTCAAAACCCGCCGGACGTAATTGGAAAACCTCCGCTTTGTGCGCAAAGAGGACGACTGGCGAGAAAGGTGGGATGTGTCGGACGCAGGGCAGTTTTTTGGTTGAATAATGACAAAAAAGTGGATTTCATGCTTTAAAGACAAGTTTGAAAACGTTAGCCGTTGGGGAAAAAACAAGACAGTTATCTCACATTAATTGCTAAGCTTGAATAGAATACGAATTTCTTTAGTGTATTGAAAAAAATGGCAGTGATTTTTGAGTGAGTGTATTCAAAAATGGCAGTGATTTTTGATGCACATTGCATAACTAGTTTTATTCGTTTTAAAATCTTCACCGGCAAGGCGTTTGTGGTCGTTATGCCTGACAGTTTTAATGTACAACAAGATATCTGTCTATAATTGACAAATAAATAACCAATGTCCTGTATCTGGATCGTCAAAATTAAATTACAGAATAATAAGAATATTAAAAATATAAAAACAACTTTAAATCACTAAATAATTCATTATCAAAATATTAAATAAATGTTTGCTTTTACTCCAATATTGCTTTTAAGGTTTATATGGTCATATGTAGTCTACAAAATGATTGGATCTTTGAGGTCACGTGGTTTCTCAATAATTTTTTTTTCTCCACACCACTCTCTTTCCTTTACACTTTTTCCTTTCTGCTTCCACTGCCTGTTTCAACATTTATCCCAGTCAGCACTCTGGAATGCCAGAAGCAGGTTTATTCCTCCAGCTGTCGGCAGGTGAAATCAATGCACATGTGTAACTGAGTTAATTCTTTGTCAGACTGTACAATATGTAATGTAAACTTCTTTGCCGACAGTTCAAAGAATAAGGAGGCAAAATAGTTTCTTTTTTCTCATGACTTAGTAACTCTTACAGAAAAATGCAAGTATAGGTCAATACATCCATTTTGATTCTAGACATGTACTCTTACAGACCTTATCAATACCAGAACGAAGTTAACAACACAGACATCAGGATTGGCTGTGTACAACAGTGACGTCATGATTTAATTTTTTTTTTTTTTGGTGCACGATGCGTTTCGAAAAAAGAATATATATATATGAGAGAAAGAGAGAGCAAGACTTGTGGGGAAGTGACCTCTTGACTTTTACACATTATTCATTCAACCATGCCTTGTGTCAGTTGACAAACATTTATTTCTGGTCTGCCGGTACTGGCCGTTGGTGGCAGTCGGACAGACGCAGTGGCTGACAGATTCGTCACCTTTGCCTGTCTTGGGCGAAGACGAGAAGGTGCGTTTTGAGATATTTAAGATTGAGACTGACAGCAGCGGACGATTCTTAAGTGGACATTTTTTTTGTGACTGACACTAACAGGTGAAACAGTCACACTTTACGAAAGGTGAAGATGATGAGGAAAAAAGTCGTGTGTCATGATCCGACAAAGAAATGATATGCGGTCCTCCCATTCCCCGGATGTCGCATTTTAAACCTTTGGCCGCCGTTTTTTTTTTTCTCTTGTTGGTCTCTATATTTCTTTAACCAATCCTTTCCCTATATCTGATTCTGTGTTAATGTTTGGCACGAGAGTCATAGCTCAATGGACGTATCCCCTCCAACAGCTTCTCATGTAACTGGTGCTTTGGTGGATGTTCCTTCGTCATCCCTCCATCTTTCATTTCCTGTATGTTTTGCCTTCTTTCGTCTAGTTTTTCTACTAGAAAATTACTTATTCAGTATTTCTGTTTCTTTTGGTTGGTTCATATTGAACTTACTCCTTTCGCTTTCCTTGTTTTTGTTGTTCTTACATATTCTCATAAAAAAGCATAGGATTGGCGTTGTATGCAGAAGAGATTTTGCCAGAAATGCTAATTTTTGTGTTATTGGACAGGTTATATATTCATAACACGTCTTCAATAGCTTTGTCTGATTCAAGGTTTTGAAAATCACAGGTGTTCAGATTGTCCGGAATACATTTTGGCGCATATGGTGATGCGAATACATTCATAACACCAGTCGAACTTGCTTTCATGTGAATATCAGCTGTCGTAAAGAACATCTGAAGAAATTCTGTTGAAATAAAGAAAGATCTTAGGAAAACTGACAGCAATTCAATGTCTGGAGTGCAATACCACAGCTTCACAATACCTTTCGTAAACACACAGACATACACCTCCTCCGATGATGGCAACTGAACTCTAGCAGCGAAATGGAAATCTAAACCCTCCCCCCCCCCCCCCCCCCCAAAAAAAAAAAAACCTCCAAAAGACAAACAAACAATTTAGATCGTCACCATCAATATCTTTCAGCCAGGATTTGGTGCAGAAAAACAATCAGGTCTCCCGATACTCCTTCGCACAAAAATCATGATCCTTCACTAACCACCTCGTAGTCCAATGACTGGATGTTGATGAGTAGCATGGATGGTGATGGTAGTTCTACTGTTTATTATTCAGTGCATATCTACGCTGCAACCCTGTTCTCCTTCTCTTTTTCCTCTTCCTTTGTTAATCATTTCAGAGAGACTGCTCAACATTAGGAGAAGATCTGATCATCGCAAGGAGAGTCAGAAACCTCTTGCTCAAATAGAGCGACCGCCATCTTGATATTGTTGTCAAGAAGCAGATACCGCAGAAACCGACAGAAAATACTGATTAACAACACAAAATTTAATTTCTTCCAGTTGTACATTCATTGTTTCTTTCTCTAGTGTAAGTTTGATACTTCCTACTTACTTTCGTATGTAGTTTTTGTGTTTGCTTTCTTTTTCCCCAGAATATCTTGCTAAATATTTCTTTCTTTACTTCCGTAATTGCTTTGTTTATAGGTGTCTTTGCTTCTTTTACTTTTATGTTATTTTTCCTATTCCCCTTATTTTTTCTCTTACTTCCTTTCTCTCTCCCAATCTCCTCTCTTTTCCGCTCCGTTTTATTATTTTTTCTGCCATTAATTTATGTGTTTCCTTCATTTGCTTTGTCGTGGTTTGTATTTTCTCTGTCTCTATTTAACATTGTGGAGTCGGTAACCCATCAAGATTAATCTAATTTTTAGGGGTGAAGGAGGGCAGGACAATATATCATATCAACCAAACCCCTCCCATCAAAGACTTATCTAATATTTAACTGCATCACATCTGCATTAATTTAGAGAAAATGATGTTCGGCCTGTGTTCATGTCAGTCCTGGCAGGACTAAATGGCTGGACCATCAAGAAAACAGACAGGTACCCTACCACCTCCTCCAGCTTTTTTGATCATAAAGAGTTTATTGCGGTGTCCCGCTGCTCTGTGCTGCCCCCTGGCGACAGAGATAGATGGTGACCGCGTGACACGGAAGACTACTGCTCCCGTCACGACTGTCACGACCCTCACCTTCACTTCCTTTTGTTTGCCAACAATACTCCAGTGTGTGGGGCTTATTTCATTCTTTCTTTCTTTTCCACTTTTTCTTTTCTTTTCATGAAGGTCTGGTGACGTTGATGACTTCTATAAATATCCTGCACTGAGGTCAGAGTTTATAAAATGTAAATATGGCTGAGATGTGTGTTGATAATATGGATCGTGAATGGAATGAGTTTGTCAGATTTAATTTAATGATATGAATCCTTACCGTGGCTCAACTTAAACTAATTATATTTTAATGGGTGAGAAAATGTAATGATACAACAGGCTGATGATTGGGCTTCAGTTTAATTAATGAAAAAAACAAGTAGTGACAGAAAGTGCTGTTAGGGAGTTAATAGTAATAAATTATCCCCAGATTGTCAGTGTTTAGCTAAAAAAAAATAGTCATTTAAACATTTTTAAGTTTTATATCATGTCTGTAGTCTTGAAAATATTAATTTTTCTGTCCTATAGTATGTTGTTGCTATGGTTATTATAACGCCTGGCACGTCAGGACTAAAATTAATGTCAAATGTCTGTGACACTCATTTAAATTTTATGATTTGTAGATGGAAGCTGTGAAGATACCCATAATTATATAAATATAAACTTGATGATGTGGGTAATTAAAAACCAGTTTACAGCTCGTTAAATAAAGAAGAAGACAAAAATTACCATAATTATCCAAAGCTTTGCATTTCCCTGAGAACCCTTCTTTGTTAAGAGCTCTTTCAGTCTCCATGGACAAATTTCTCACAATAAATAATTTTTTTTCAAGGAATAGCTGTAAAATTCTTTATAAAATTTTCGGGGGGTAACTACTGTTATGCAGTAAAATTCGGAAGACGGAAAATAACCAAGAATTCAATGGATCATGACACGATGATCTTAAGATCTTAATAAAATAAAACCAATTTTTGCAGGACGTTCGTGTCTGAATGGAGCCCCTGTTCATGGATGCCGAACGCCCTCTGTTGTCAGTCAGTCTCAACCGAACTCATCACGCAGCAGACGACACGAGGAAGGTGAGGGTTGCTGCAGGAAAGGGCCAGGAGGAAGACAATTTCGCTAATTTCAGACCACCATTCAAAACCTTGTCCATTCATTTCCTGCAACACGATTGTTCATTTTCTTCGGTCATCTTGGAACAAAACTCAGGCTCGCGGAAAATGGCGGTAAGGGTCACGTGTTTATGACTGTCGTCTGCCACGTATTGCCCCCAGTCGAAGAAAAGCGAGGACGAGTGGAATATTTGAGGAAAACCGCGCTGTTCATACGATGGTAAGGGAAATGCCTCGTCTGGCCCGTTCTTTGGAAAACTGGGATTCCAGTTGAGTGGAATGAAATGGAAACGAAACGAACCTCATTTCAAATTCATGACCTGATGGTATTTAGTCACTAGCACGTAGGAATGCAGTAATATATATAGTGGGCACGTTTCTGACATAAAATTGCATTTCTTTCTTATCCTGCAAATAATTGTAAATCAACAAACGACGAATGATTTTTAAAAAATTACTAATACCATTTATAATTTTTTACTTACAATAATTTCTAAGAAAAATGTAGTGCTAAGAGATACTTGATAAAGTCAAATCAAGCCATTAAGGGTGAAAATAAATGACCTGATGCTTCTAAAAAATAAAAGATATAAATAAAAAATAA
>SRHC01003147.1:43026-53695 GCA_004794325.1 Pomacea maculata
GTGTGTGTGTGTGTGTGTGTGTGTGTGTGTGTGTGTGTGTGTGTGTGTGTGTGTTATTATGGTCACTGACCCGGAAACGAATGTGAGGATATAGCGCAGGATGTCGGGACTGTTATCAGTTGAAACACACTACATAGTCAGCATAGAGATATAGTTCTAAATGTGATTTTTTAATGACAAGTCTACGGAAGTGAAGGAAATTAAATCTTAGATTATGTTACAACGTTCCCTCTTCTCTCTCCTCGCAATCTTTTATGGTGGGAACAGCGCTTCTGCTAAGGCTAAATTCTTTGGGGTCCTAGGGCCCCTTCTTCAGATTTTTAAGGGGTCCCTGTTCTTCGCCCAACTTTGAATGGGACCCCATTGACGAAAATTGAGGGGGTCCTCCGAACTTATAATGCGTACTGTACGCAATTTTTTGCGTAAGCAGAAGCCCTGGTGGGTAGATGGGTGAGGATATAATCAACACCCGTGTGGAAAAGTGGGTTTCCCCTTGCGACAGAAACATCTAAATGTCAAGCAAATGAAGTTGTAAGATTCCAAAATAAAAAAAGGATGTAACAGCCTGTTACACCTGAAAAACATGGGCATTACACCAACAAATGTGTAAACGTATACTGTCAAAATTTTACTTAATTTTAAAATCTTGTTCAACTGTATTTTTGAAAAAATAATTTGTTGTTTAAATCTAAGGAAAGGAATCCCTGTATTTGAAGGAGGCTTACCACAAAGCGTTGGATAATTATTCTTTAAACAAACAAAAAAATATATATATATATAGGGTCTGTGCTAAGCTCTGTTTCAAACTTATTTTGCATACATTATTATTTTCAAATTTTACAAACTTTTTAATAAAACATTTGAACTCTACATTGTGTCAAATGTGAAATGCAATAACAAGACTATGAACTAGGGAGGGGAAGTAATCTATAGTGGTTTTATTTGTAAGGTGACAAGAGTTACTTTTCTTTGACCAGAACTTGTTACAATGAACTTACATTTTGTCTCGGGACACATGCACTTCTCAATGAATAGCGTTCACTCATTCAAGTTAACTAATTAAAATGATCGAAACTACTTATTATTAACCATGATGGCCATAACAGAGAGTTAAACTGTGGATTTAAATCTCATTACATTTCTGTCAATTATAGAGAGGCAAACTTTCCCAAAGTAATGGAGTAAAAAGAAGTAAGTATGAACTGTGAAGACTAAAGCTGTTGCACCTCTACATCAGTGATGTTCTGTTGGTGATATCATCACTATGACCCCAATTCAAGAAAAAGCTCGACGTACGCGTCCTTACCACCGCCCTACCACCTACATCATCTTTACTCACTGTCTGCATTTTTGTTTATGTGTATGAAAGAAAAATTCATCTAATCAATGGCTATCAATCTAAGACAAAGAAAATATTAAGTAATGAAACCATAATTATAATAATCATATAAAATGTGTGCGAAAAAAGGAGAAAGCTTACTGCTAACATATACATTAGCCAAATATAAATGGAAGTGCAAGTGTCTCTGCAAAAGTAAACCAACTTTCGTTCTCTTTTCTCTGGGGAACCTCTTACCAATCTTTTTTTCTGTTCATCTCTAACGGGCTGTGGCACCGTACAACTCACCAAACTAAATGTTTTTTCCAGTTACAAATAAAAGCTGTTACAACAAAGATGTTGGCAAATCCTTCAAAAATAATATGATGTACTTGTTGTATATGATTGTATATTTACATTCCTTCAAGGCTTATATTTTAGTCTTTTTTAAAAGAATTGAAAAGTTATCGATGGCTGACATTGTCCTTAGCAGAATGACACAAAAAATATTATCCTTCAGATTGGTAGAGAGAAAATTTCCACTCATATATTTAGAAATGCAAGGTGATTGTATTGATAACCTTTTGTGACGTGGAACATCATTATTTTTATGACTAAAACTTGGGTCTAATTGAATTGATATGAGCGAGAATATTCCTTTTTTGTGTAAGTCTGTAGTTAACAGACAGGGCCTCTGAAACGGAGAAACGTGTTAAGGTCAGATAGAGTTGAGAAGTAATGGACATGTATTAAACTATCCGTGACACCTATATAAAACATATAAAAAGAAGGAAAAAGTTTAAGAAGTACACATTCCTTCATCGTTTATATTATCGTACGTGCACAATGGTTTATGATGAGAACAACTGCTGGAAATGCATGACATAAGAGTATAAAAGAAAAAGAAAAGGAACATATATTTTGAGATATTAACAGACAGGGCCTCTGAAACGGAGAAACGTGTAAAGGTCAGATTGATTTGAGAAGCAATGGACATGTGTTAAAGTATCAGTGACACCTAGATGTTTTGAAAGTCAAAACAATATTAAAAGATAATTGGATTTTAGAAAGATTTTTATTGTGCAAATAAAAGCTCTTCCGAAAGTAAAAAGCGGGAATTTTGTGTACAAATAGTGTTTGCCTAGATCAGGGATGGCGAACCTTTTTCAGTCCGAGTGCCAATTATTTCAATTTCAAAGCAATAAAAATTGCTGCGTGCCAAGTCGGTCTACTTAATGAAAAAATTATGTGGAATATGATTCAACATCACTTCTTTAATATTATTTACAGTTGTTTGAAAAAATTGAAGGCTATTACTTATGATAATTTGAAATTTAAAAAAATCAATCAGCGTCGTCGCCTGCCGCACAAAATCGTTTCGCGTGCCATAGGTTCGTCATCCCTGGCCTAGATGTATGACATATAAAAAGAAGGCGAAAGTTCAAGAAGTACACATTCCTTCATCGTTTATATTATCGTACGTGCACAATGATTGATGATGAGAACAACTGCTGGAAATGCATGACATAAAGGTATAGAATAAAAAGAAAAGGAACATATATTTTGTGATCTTAAGCCGACGTGTGCAAAATTTTGGGCACCATCTGTTTTAGCCACATCATACTGTCATCGCCTCTCGTTGCACCAACAAATATAATGCAAGTTAATTTTCATGTGATACGAGCTCTGGGCACTGATGCCACCGTCTGTTTTACTACTGCAATTATGTCGATGCTGCCGCACTCAGAACATAATGTGAAAATGATCGGTGAAGAGTATGTTTTTATATGGCAAATAACCTTTTTCATTTTCTTTCTAATTTATACACAAACCATCTGCGTGATTTTGCTCTAAAAAGGCAATGGAAATATTGATAAAGTCACATGACCGAAAATATAATTTGTAGTAAGTATAAATATTCGTTATCACAGACTGTCTTTAGAAAGTTTCCACAAGTGGAGCCGCTGGCGTCGAGTGGGAGCAACAGGATGTGGCCTCTCGTCTTTCTGCTCTGCTTCATTCAAGGTTTCGGTGTTCAAGGTAACAGTGATTGTAATGTACATTGAGAATACACAAAAACACTTACAGTACACAGACAGAAATATCTTTGTCAAGAATAAAACAGATGATTAGTAAAATACAAAAGACTAGAAAAAGATAAATAATGAATACAACGAAATTTTTGATGTGTTTTATATTTCTAGAGCAAACGATGTTATCCTCTATGTTAGGAGAGGAACGTCTGAAGCTGTAACAATAACAATAATAATAACAACCAACTTTATTAGTGCCAATGGGCAATTGAAATGGGATGTGTGCTCTGTTTCCAATATATATAGTATATATATATATTTAAAAAAATTAAAAACATTCCCATGCATGACACGCTGACAGTTCATCTACAATGGAGAAGCTGGACTGCTGATGGCACAAAAGATTTAAGATGCCTATTGTTTTTGCATAGTGGCATTGCATAGCGGTTACCTGTGAATAAAACAAATTCCCGGCTAACACATGTTCAGGTATTGACAGAATGCGGGAAGCTTTCCTAACTAGTTGCTGATCACAGAAGGAAGTCAAGTCCCTCTGTTTGATACCAATTATCTTGGAACAGATGTCAACAATGCTATTCAAACTATTCCATCATGGACAGATTACGAAACAAGCAAGCAAACGAACAGGATAAAAGACTCAATAAAAGACTGGTAGAAAGGGCTAAAATTGCTTGGCTGACTGAAAAAGTAACTTCCGCAAAAAGTACATTGTCTGCTGGCCACGTTTGACAATGTGTTCACTGTTCAGAGTCCTAACGACCCCTGCAGTCTCCTATGCCCGCACCCGCGTATACCCATTGCCACGCTGCGGGCGTACAGGACCGTCGTGTTTTTAATTTTTTTTTTTTTTTTTTGGCGTTTACAGCGCATTTTTTTGGTAAAGAAATATCTTAGTTACGATAGTTTGGGCATTTCTGAAAACAGTTATTTCCCTTGTAAAGGGAGGGTACTCTGTCTTGACTTAACTATCGTCAGTTTTCCAGAGTAACCTTTCTTTTTTCTTGAAAAAAAAATGGCGAGATGATGTATGAGAAATTCGGGCTAGCTCCTCATGGCATCATTTGTGAATTTCTATGGACAAGAACAATTGTGTGTGCATTTCTTTTTGCTTTTCAAAGATCAAAATGTGTTCCTATAAGTCATCTTTGTGTTAGACTTCTTGTACGGTGACAACTGTGTAACCACGTGAAGAAAAAATTTCTATTTCATCTACCCGATTCTGTATGGATTACAATAATAAAAGTGGGCTCTCAACAAGTTTCAGGTAGGATTGTTAAAATTTTACACATTTTGATCTATCATTATCAATTTGAATTATTCTTCTAACTCCTTTAGTTATTTTTTTATAATTTTTTGAAAATCCTTAAAATTTGTGTGTACCGGTGTGTAAAACTGCCTCTAGCTCTTCCGTCCGTGGCAATCAAAAACAGTTTTCAGCTTCATACGCTTAAACAGTGCGGTCAGTCTCTCTCTATCTCCATAACTCTTTTTATAACCGATTGTTTGTTTCGTTGCTTTTGTTCTTAAATACAATTTAAATATTTATAAAGTCACATGGCAACAAATCTTTGTTCTGATTAGTATATATGTATTGGTGATCACTGTCGCGTACCGCGGTCGGGCGTCGCAAGACTCGCTCTCTCGCAGACACAGTCGATCGCAATCACACAGACTTCCACGTGCCCGCCGCGAGCAGCGAAGTCAATCATTCCTCAGGTGAAAAGTACAAAGTAAACAAACCGGAACAGAGTCAATATCCTGACAAAAAAAAAACAACAACCAAAAAACCCATCATACACAAACATTTAGATACATCCTCCAGTCAAACAAAGGGTCCAGCGCGACACTGAATGTTCAGTATAACACAGCCTATCCACCTCACTGAACACTGCCTGAGCTGAGCTGACGTCACCACGTCCAGTAACCACGTCACACCCTAGCCTATAGCTTTGCGGCCTGGCGATGACGCAGTCCGTCCTCACGATGACTTGTCCGATGCAACGCGATGCTGACGTCACCACGTCCACGTCACTACAAAAAAAAAAAAAAATTCACATCATACACAAACATTTAGCTACATCCTCCAGTCAAACGAAGGGACCAGCGCGACACTGAATGTTCACTATAACACAGCCTATCCACCTCATTGGACGTCACCACGTCCACGTCACTGCCACTGCCGGTTCGATCCCAGGCTTCCACAACATAGTCTCCTTAGAACTGTGGATTACCCGCTCTTTGCACATAATGACAACCCCACCCACCCCACCCCCCGCCTCCATATCTTACGTCAGTACCAGTGACGTCAGACCTTCCAACGAGCAAGCGACGCGCGATAATCACAAACTGTCTTTAGAACATTTCTACACATACAGTCGGTTGCGGCTGTTGAGTCAGCGGAATGTGGCGTTTCGTCTTTGTGCTCCTGCTTCTTGGAGGTTGTGGTGCCCATGGTAAGCGGTGGTTGTGATGTACATTAAGAAAACACAAAACACTTACAGTACACAGGCAGAAATATTTCTGTCAGGAACAAAATTGGGGGTGAGGGAAAAACAGAAAAGATAGATAATTTTAATTTTGTTTTTTGGTGGAAGTTTATTGTGTATACATTGAAGATACCTGATGCGGCTACACACTCCAATGTCTATGTCATCCTCTATGTTAGGAGGGGAACGTCTGAAGCTATACGCTTGAACAGTAAATGGAACGATATGGAAAGAGAGACTTTTAGCATATTGTTTGGTGTGTTTTATTTCTCTAGGTGTCAATTGGAAGATTACAATTCATACATCTGACGAAGACGACGCGGGAACAGCATCCGACATCTATCTTACTCTCCATGGATCTCGCGGATCTTCTGCAGAAATAAAGTTAGACGATCATTACGACAGCTTTGTGAGAAATCATATCGACAGATTCATTGTTACAACGGACGACATTGGTGAAGTGTGCTCACTGACCGTCAGGTCTGCCGGTAACTACGGTAACCGTGACTGGCATCTCCGAGAGGTAAGATATAACTTTAAAAACCATTCTATTTAGTAAATGCTAAGAAAAAACTGACATATTGTGCTTGGGTCAAATACTTATCTACTGTAGCTGTCAATAGAACCATAAATTCTAGTCACTGTGCCACGTTCATGTTTTATGAATGTCATAAGACTGTTCTCTTTTAACCTGAAAAAACACAACAGTTAGAGGAATGGTAAGAAGTTATTGTTGTAGTGTATTCTTTCTCCACTGAGTGGCTTCTATTGATGATTTTTTCAATAAGATCCCAAGATGTAAATGATATTTAATTTGTTAATTATGTGATCCATCCGTTGCGATACAAACATCCCAGACAGCACAAAAGGTTTGACCAATGTGCTTCCAGCGCTTGTAGGTACTGGCCATCTTGGCCACTGAGAGCTAGCCTCAAGCCAGGATGGAAACAATACAGCGGCCAGTAACAAACTCCCGCTACATGGCTGTCACCATGGTAACACGCCGTCTGCAGGTAGCCGATGATGGCTCTTAGTTGCCATGCGTGACTGACATATGTATATATGTCGGCACAGTACACGACCAATCTGATCTTCCAGTACGATGATAATATATACATATAAATATATATGTCTAAGACTGCGCCCTAGAGATTTAATGGTAGCCACGCTGTCAGTCTTGTATTTTTCCATACTGGGCCAAAATATTTTGACACGACTGTACGATGATAGAAGGCATAGTTGTAGCCGGCATGGCTCAACATTACAGCAATATTTCTCCGATATTTATTTCATTTGTGTCAACACATTTCTTTAATCACATCACAGCATTTACGGTAACTGCGGTAGATATCACAACTGATTACCACGGACAACATTGTTTACTATTCAGATTAAAATAAATTTTGAAAATTTATTAACATTTATAGTTCATTTGTTAAATTTAATCTATTCTTAACAAAGCATTACACAGGCGGGAAGTCCCCCAAGGAATTTGCAGTTAAAGACTACTTTGTCTAAACCTAATGGCAGCAGGCAGACAATATTTCCAATGGCACCTGACACACCGACTGTTATTTTACCTGTTATCACTTTAGTAATACTACATCCTTTAGGATAAAGACAAGTAAGTTCAATGCTTTGTATTAGCCTTTACAAGAAAATTTCTTAGAATTCATTCGAAAAATGTTTTTTTTATGCAATTTTGTCATGTTTGTACTTTTTTGCAAATTCAAATCTCAATGATACAGAAAAGAGAATTCTCAACGTGTCTAAAGACATTAAATGTCTTATTGCTTATGATATCTGAGGGTGATTACACATTTGTCACTAAGCTCGTATCTCCCATACATATACACGTTTTTTGCTTTTTTGTTGCTCACAGATTGTGTTTCATGGAATTACACAAAAGAGATTTTGGTGCAACTGCTGGTTATCAGAGAAAGAAGGATATCAGAGGGAACTCCAACCTGATGTTCCATGCTCCAGGCAGTAGAAATAAGTATATCCTAGTTACCTATCCAAATATATCAGAAATATATAATGTTAACACCCTTTGTTAAAAAGACAAAATTTGTTGCTATGTGTGTTTCTAAAACATTCAACTATCCTCTTAAACATTCACAACTTGATAAACACTGATTTTGTTCGATGAAAGTAATGTCATTATGTTTTTTATCACACATTTTTTAATTAACATCAGTCTTCATTTACATTTATCTACCGTCTGACAATGACTGTTATCAGGTAAAACGATGTGGGTGCAGACTTTGAATCCGGCACTGACTAACCAGCATAAAGGTATTAAAGTATCATTTAGAAACGCATATCTATATTAGAAATCACCAGGTGTGTAATTCTTGATAAAAATTTACTTATATGTACTTACATGTTGTGCATAGCAAAACCTCTAGCTAAAACTTTATGCGTAAAATATATTTATACATAATATGATACATAAAATAATGTTAATATATAATATAGTATACAATATATAATATAGTTTACAATATATCAAAATATGCAATTTGTAGAATAATAATTTTATTGGGCAGACATATTCACATGAATCTGATATTGTTCGTTTGCGTGTTTGCGTCAATAACATTTTAAAGTAAAGTAAACACTCTAGAAACTTAGCAATTGTACTTTACAACTATTTTTGTAGAAAAGTTAATAAAGACGACTAAATTGTTACTTTAAGGGATTCATTGCAAAAACATTTTATTATTATTGTTATTTACAAGGGCTTAAAGCTATTTATTTGTTTAATGTTTATCCTTTTATTTGATGTTCTTCATTTTTTGTTTTCATGGAACTTACATTGTGTGTGCAGAGTTTATTCACCTGATGGAACACCTTGCTCATCGGCTAACTGGAAGACATTTAAAGATATAAAAATGAACATTCTTTAAAATTGAGACAAAAATGTGTTCTATAGAAAGACACTATATTCAATGATCTTCAAATTTAATACTGCTTGAATGTCATTTTGAAAAAAATACATTTTCTGAGTATTATCTATTACAGTCAGAATTCTCATTTAAACTACTTGAAAAAAACATTTCTCAGATAGTTATTTTACATTTGATTATTCTGTCACAAGATGTAATGAAAAGTTAGGAAGTACATGTACACTAGCCAACCCTAAAGAGTAGTCAACTGTAAACGCTTCTGCAAAAGTCTACCTTATAACCCACGTTTTTTACCCAACAAGCAATTCTAAAGTGAACAATTATATAAAAAGAAAAAGAGTGAAAAATAATGTCTAATTTGTCGAAAAAAAAGCGTGGTCTAAGATTTTGAATTTTATCGTTGTAAATGTCATCGAAAACGCAAGGTGAAAATAAAAAAGTTGAATCACAATCATTCGTCTTTTGTTATTTGACAAAAATGTTTCTTTGGTGGCTGCTATAGACTAACAACTTATCTACAAACATATACACACATATGTAGTCTCTACATTCCTGCTCATCTGTTTGTGTGTTGTAATAAGACAAACGCATACTTAAGCTGCATATCCTCGAAATATCTCTATTTCTTTCACAAACACATACACACACACAGAGCTCGATGACACACCGCAGGAACAATTAAAATAAATCTTAAAACCTCTTTTTCCCGGTTTCTAATGCTCAATCAGTACATATGGAGAAGTGTGGTTGTTACCAGTAGACCAGTGATTCCCAACCTTTTTTTCGGCTTGCGTGTCACGAACCGCTTCATCGGGGGAAAAAAATAGAGCAGATACCCTTTTTATTAGAAACAAGTTGTACTTACCATTAATTATGTAGTAATTAGTGGGATATTTGAAGTTGTTTTCCCGAAACCAACTTCTGAATGTCCCGCTGCATCGTAGAGACACCAAGTCAGAGCACTGAATCGAAATGTTTGTCCACCGAAAAAAAGATTGAGAGACACCCCTACTTAGGGATAAATACGTCTTCTTCCCTTTTTTCGTTCTTTTAGGTCTTTTTTTTTTATTACCAACGTGCCGATTTCCTTCACTGTGGGCAGAAGATTCGCGGGCCGGAAGGCACCGCTTCGCGGGCCGTATATGACCCGCTGGCCGTAGGTTGGGCATCCCTGTTATATTGTAAAATATGAAACATTTTCTTTCATAATAATACTATTAATAATAAAAATAAAAATAATAATACCATCTCCTTTATCGTCTAGATCACCTATACATGCTAGTGGGCGAGAGAAAAATTGCATAATTATCATTATAGACAAAGGTTCACACTAGACAGATGATTAATTCCAAACACTGTCCTGATAAGCATAGGAGCTTCTGCCGAACCTCTGATGCCAAACAACAAGACTCGGGTGGCAAGGCGTCAGTGACTTGGACAGGTATGTCAGGAACATCCTGAAGACAATAATAGCACAGTGTGAGGATCGTGTAATTAATGTGAACTTGAGATGGCAGATCGTCCTACCCCGCTAACTAGTGTCTATAAGAAGAGAGTGCCATGATCTGCGTTTTGTTTTCAGAAAACAAAACGAGAGACATTGTTTTGAACCTTTGAGCTTGTCCACATTGTGGTTAAAGAATCTTAATACGAGAAATAAACAATAACCAAACTCATACAGCGTACATGCAGAGATTATCTTTTCAGACCGTCATGCATGAATACCAGTCTTTGACGAGTTTCTATAAAAACCTGAAATGGATTGTGGAGCTGCTAGCAATTTTTAGGTCTTTTATTTAAAGAGAAAAATTTGCTATTCGTTTTCTGAATAAATGGGTAAATAGGAATACTTTGCAACAGATGTCCTTAGGGACTAGTTTATTAAAGTTATTTCGGAAT